>PVJO010025032.1:0-23385 GCA_004026905.1 Hystrix cristata | reverse complement strand
TTAATTAGATTGAAAACTGTTTGAGCTGTCACTTTTCTGCTTGGTTTCTTAGCCCTGTATCAGTTACAAATTAATAAATATTTGTTATGATTTGGGTCTAAAATGCTCCCCAAAAGCACATTGTATGATGGCTTGGTCCCCAGTGCAACAATGTTTAGAGGCACGGTTTGGGGGAAAGTGATTGGAATAGAATGAAAATTATCTCATCAGTTGCTTCATTCATTAAAAAGCTCATAGCTCATAGCTATTAAGAGGTGATCCTTGTTAAAGAGAGTAGATCATGGGGGTTTGAACTTGGGGACTACATCTTGTCCCCAACCCTTTCTTCTCTGGCTCTTTCCCTCTTACTCTGTGCCTGGCTGGCATGAGTTGAACAGCTTGCCTCTAACACACTTTTCCACCATGATGCTTCTGTCTTGCAATGAACCCAAAAGCAATGGAGCCAAGTGACCATCAACCTAAACCTCTGAAACCGTGAGCCAAAATATACCATTCCTTCATTAAGTTGTTTTTCTCCAGGATTTTGTGATAGCAATAGAAAGCTGACTAATACAGGGCTGCAAGGAAAACAATGACTGGCAATATTGAACTCACCACAATCTTTTCTTCAAAGTCTTGGTTGCTCTCCACAGCCTTCTAACAGCTGTGTTTGTTTCTTTGTTTGTTTTACTTTATAGAGCTTTTATAGGTGTCACAGGAGATATATCCTATAAAAGTGATTCCACCATTACAAAAAGCCTAAGTCACATTCTTTTATAAGATTTGCTGATGGCATATTTTATTTGAGTCTCAGGCTCATCATTATTGACAACCCTGTAATTTTAAGGCTATCCCCATGAAATTAAATCTGATTTGATGCTATCTGTCTATATTAAAATTTATAGCTGGAAAAAGCTTTATCCCTTTCTAATCTTCTCACTTTGCAAGTGACACATAAATTTATCAGTGAAGTGAAGATTAGAGCCCTGGCCTCCTGGTTCCCAGCCCGATACATGTTTCCACCCTATAATACCTCACAAATAATGCCAAAATCACATTATCAAAGTCTTATAATTCCATCCTGCAAAAATTTCTTGCTCAGGGTTAAGTATTTTTAGCCACAATGGTTTGCAAATGTATATAGTCATGAAGTTATGCAAAGAGTTTCTACAAATATACCAAAAATGTTTGTCAGACCAGTCTATCAGAAAGAAATTATCATTTTCATGTTTCATTTTTTATTGCTTAAAATAATTATCCCCCGATAAATGAATGACAACATCTGCAGACAGAAACATATAAGAAAGAGCTGGGCAGGAAGAATGGTTCCAAGACTGGAGAAGTGTTCGCATCCATTGGTGGAAATGTTGAGAATGAAACCAGAAAAGCTCATTAATCTAAAATGAACTATAGCACCTCAGCCCAGTTTCAGCTAAACAACTCTCCTGATAGTACTTTTCCTGCTGGCACTAACTGCAGTTAAACAAAGTTCATGATGCTCAGGAGGCCCTAGTATAGGAAAAGTGTCTTTAAGAAAGCAGGTCAAGTCTGTCTCTCTCTCCCCACACACGCACCTTTCTCCCCCTCTCTCTTTCTCTTTCCTTCTCCCTCTCCCTCACCTCACCTTCTCCCTCTCCATACAAGTACATTCACAGGCCTAGAGTTAAGAGTAAAATTCCTTAGGTCGTCTCTGTATATTGCTTTGTTCCCCACACACTATGCCTATTAAGTAATTGCTTGTCATAAAGCCAACATAGACTCTACCAGAGAAGAGCATTCGAGTGTCTCAACAAAACTTAGTTGACTGACTTTCAGTGTGGATGTAATGTGGTCAGGATGCTCTGTGGTGTGAATGATTTATCTAACTCAGAGACCTTTCAAGACTCAGCTATAAAAAAACACTGAATTCTTCCAGGTTACCCATGTGAAACTTTATTTCCCCAGAGTTTATCCTTCCTGAAATTAAATTCACTCCCTTGAGAGCTCCAGAGATTTGCTTAACCAAGAAGAGAGTAATTTTATACCGTGAAAAGGCAGTTCCCAGTATTTCTCACCATATAACAAGGAAACACTTTTGGCATTAGGGGCCATTCTGCTTAGTGCATATCATTGCCATTGTACCTACAGATGCAATCCAAAGGTTTTATAGTAAACTCCTAGACATTCTGACCTAGGACCATATCTTCTAATTTAAGAGCATCATTTCATCGGTGGTAATTGCTATCCACAAATACACTTCATCAGCCAAGACCGTTGAAAGCGCTGAGGATTCACATACACTTTACTCCTGGTGTCGATTAAAGGAGGCCCCAGATGGGTTGCTTTGGAACCAAAGAAAACAAATTATTTTTCTAAAACCATAAGTCACTTGTTTGGAGGTAACAGATGCAAGAGGATTTTGGAAAGAAGACTTCCACATTTTGGCATGAATAATAAACATCATTCACTAACAGGAAGAGTCAATAACTCTGTACAAAAAGATCACATGGAGGAAGTTGTATTGAGAACTGCCAGCCAGGCAGACTGTCCACAGAATCCTCGACCTGAAATTCAACTTCTATTCTTCATCTGATATCCTTAATAAATCTGCCTCTTTTATTTTAGGCCACCTCACATTCCTTTTGCTAATCTGAAGAACATAAGCCATCACCAAATTCAGTTAAGCTTTACCAACCAAATCTTCCCCTCTTGGTAATAAATGATCAGTAGCGTTACAGTGTGGGGTCACTTTCAGAAGTACAGCCAGTTCATAGAAACTGTAAGGAAAAGTATGGGGCTGCCAATTTTAGCCTCGATGGCAATAAAAAAGAAGTTCCATTCATGGAATCATTTTCTTGTTTCTTTTTCCCCAGGAATTTTCCTGCACTTTCCTTCAGAATTCTAGTTGTTGCCACTACGTGAACAATTAAAGACATTGTCAGAGAGATACAGATATAATTAGAGAATGAAACAGTACTGTCTTCTTTTGGGGTTAGATAATATCTCAAAACGACACTTTCTCAGTATATCTTGAAGGAAAGCATTTTTTTTCTCTAATTTCCTACAGTGACTGTAGGATAAAAATAAGTCAAGTACTAAAAAATAGCTTTGAGATAATTAATAAACATGTCAAAACCCGCTTTTGTTTTTTCTACATGTAAATTGGTTTTAACTCATGCTAAATAATTAATATAGTCCTCATTTCTAATCAGACTTCTGCCCAAGTTTTCTCCTTCAGAACAGAGACAACTCTGAAAAAATTATGCCCATCACCAGTATGCCCTGAGAGTATTTCTATGGTTCACTTTGCAATCCATTATTTAAGGAAGTATTTGTATTCCAAAACCAGAAATTGGGGTGTCATTTTGCAGCATAGGGTCTAGAGGCAAAAAGACAAAATGGCACACTTTAAATTTAACTTATACCTTGCTATGGTTTGTAGTTTTTCATAAAAGTGTGACTCCATTTATATTTCCCAGATAGCGGCTGTATATAAACCAAGAGTTGGCATTAGTGAAAAGGCAGTTGGCTTGGCACATCCTCTCCCTTTCTAATGTTCAACTTCCTGCCACCGTGAAAATCTTACTCAGGGAACAGGCGATGTACCTTAAGGACCTCAAGTGCCTATTGTGTCAAGGTCATTCAGGGGACAGTAGACTCCAAGGTGAGCAATTTAAAACTCCCAGGATGATTTCTTATTTGAATTACAAGCCTGCTCCTGTTTCCTTTCCCACGTATTTCTGTGTAATCTGATTGTGGTTATTAGTTAATGAGGGAATCTTGAGGTTTGGCCTTTGTTCCTCCATCTTGCTACAGACCGTCCAGTGCATTAGGCCAAAGTATGCCAGTTAAAGTTTTTGAACTTTTATTTCGTTCTATCTGGAACACGCATGGCAGTTCTTTCACTCCCAGGAATGATTTGTTCACCCAAGTGTGTTGACGCTTACATAATTATTTCCATAAAAAGATTCAAAAAGAAATTACATATTGCATAAACAACAAACTTGAAACATTAATAAATCAAAATAATATAGCTGAGAAAAGCTGTTTTCCCCCCTTTGGGGCTCTTATACAGAGCCGGGCAAATAAATAAGAATTAAATGATTTCCCTCATAACTTCAACAGTAGATGGCACTAGAAAATCTACATCTTATAAAACTTATTTATCCTGTAACATTTGTTTGGTCCTCAGCTCTTGCCCCTAGAGTCACAGAACCATTATCTCCTTCTGTGACATTAGCTCTGTGGAACCCCTCTTGCGTCAAGGGTCCTGTTCTTGTATTGTGTGAAGTCAACATGGCCAGGGCCTGTGCTTCAGAAAGAACTAATGATACTTCCTAGAATCAGAAAGCCCATGTCTATTCATGTTTCTGTTCTAAACACAGAATTCACCCTAACCTGCCTTCGGAATCACACAAAATTCTCGGCAAAGCTAGGTTTGCGCGAGGCAGACCAGCAGTGCAGTGCACACTGGGAGAGGGAGAGAGCGAGCCCAGGACTCACCCTGCTTCTCATTCCTTCCCCTGGAATGTCTTTGAAATAACCTTGTGGGTTAGGCAAATGTAATTTCTATTACCAGAGAAGGAAAGAAAAATGGGATTGAGAAAGAAAGATAGCCATTTTTTTAAAAGGTGTTTTTTGTTGTTTTGTTTTTTTGTTTTGGGGTTTTTTTTTTTGGTAGTGGAAATCGAACTCAGGGCCTTGTCCTTGCAAGGCAAGCACTCTAACCACTGAGCCAAATCCCCAGCCCCTAAAAAGTATTTTTTAATGTACAAGACTCTGTCCTAGATACTGAAGATACCAGGGGAAAAAAGGACATGCAACCCTGAATCTCTCCCAGTCTAATAGCTGGAGCTGTATATGTTCATGACAATTACAAGAGGGTGTGATAAATTCTTTCAAACTACGTGATGGTGACTTTTGTTTTCCCAACTGTATCAAAGAGTAAAATGACATAGTATTTTCATTAAGATCCCGTGTTTCAAATTCCAATGCAGTCCTAACTTTGCCACTTTTACATGTGTGCCCTTCCATGATTACCATAATTGCCAAATCCCTCTTGAGCTTTGGAGTCTTCATCTGTGGCTTGGGAGTGGACAGGAGAAAAAAATGATCATAAGCACGAAATAAAATGATGTTTGCAAATGTTTATTTAGGCTTGGACTAGAGCAAGCATTCCATAAAAATTATTAGGACTTTTTGTTTCCATTTCCACTTCAGAGAAGAGAAAACGACTCCAGAAGTTTGTTTCTCCCAGGTTGGCAGAGGCATAAGGTAGCAAGGAGAGGACGCGAGCTTCCGTCTGATTCCAAGTCCAGGGCTCTGCTCTGTGTACGTGGGACAGAACCTTAAGATGACTCTGTCAAGTGTTGTGTCTAGAGACATGCACTGCTGTATTCCAGTGCTTTACTTTGCCACAAGTATCATTGCATTTGAACCTCCTGGGAGATCCAAAATACAACAGGCTAGATCTTCCATCAAATCTCTCTTTGCTGACCTGTGAAACAACAAAACTTGAGGGCAGCCCAGTGAACCAGAAAATAAAATTTTTTTCCTCTGCCCACAATCTAGATTCTGAATGAGGCCCAATGTGTGGAATCTCACCGAAAACCAGCGTTTTGTTTTGTTTTTTCCATTCATTTGATAATCTAAAGAGCTTTTTAAAAATACTTGTTTACATGATAGGCATGAAATCAAACCTTAAGGATACACCTCTAAATGTGATAAAGTTCCTGACTATATAGAGCTTAGATTCTGCTGAAGGAGTGGGGAAAAAATAAACTTGTAAGCAAACAGATCTATTATGCCTTCCAAATCAGAATAAGCTGTAAGATTGCATTGGAATGAATGTTTAATCTCAAAAGTAATAACTTTGAACTCAATGAGAAGACAGAGCCAGGTATTTAAGTCTCAGAGGGTGAGCAACGTCCAAAAGAAAAATAGTGACTGCAAGGCACCGAGAGCCGGCACTGGGGCTGGGGCACTGTGAATGAGTTAGTGGTAGGAAATGGGACTCCAAGAAGAAGGTGAGGGGCTAAACCAAGAAGGACCATCCAGGACAGGGGAGAGAGGCTGGATTTTATCCCAAGCATAATGAGAAGTCCTGGAAGGTTTTAAACTTGACATGAGTCACATTTTAAGAGTTGTCTTGGCTGCTGTGTGGACAATGGATTACAGAAGATCAAAGGGAACTGAGGGAAGATCCAGCTGGAAGGCAACTACTATAGTTACGGTCAGATAGGCGGGTGATTTGGACTGCAATAATGAAGTTTCCGATTTTTTTTTTGTGACCTAAAGCATTTACTTTGTATTAGCATTTCCTTTGAGGTTTGACTATTTTATACAGTCATGTTTCTGTATCAGAGATACTATACAGTAATACTAGAGAACTTGTTCTAGAACTTAGCATTGTTTAGCCTGTTTCTTGATAATCTAAGTAATGTTAATCCTGTCCTCCCCATCCTGCACTACTTTGAGAAACAGAGTCTCCTAGTGTCCACAAATCAGCAACACTTTTTGACTGAAATTTGTGACTGTCTCTCCTCTTCTCTCTCTCTCTCTTCCTTTTGCTCTCTCTCTCTCTCTCTCTCTCTCTCTCTCTCTCTCTCTCTCTCTCTCTCTCTCTCTCTCTCTCTCTCTCTCTCTCTCTCTCTCTCTCTCTCCTTTCCCCACATAGGTTTTGGAGGACATCTACAAATGGTCCCTTTGCCAGGAGAAAAGATAAGTTGTGAGGCGAGCTCCATTATAGACCCTCCATCAGTTCCATTGATGGAGCAAGTGTTCAATGAGCAAAAGTGATTGTCACACACGATCACTCAGTGAGTAAGTACAAGTGTGAAAAAGGAAATACCTGGCCACCAAGAAGCTAAATCTCCTAAATTGCTACTGTCTTTGGCTCCATTTTGAAGAATAAACCGAAGAAACTGGCAATGCCCAACTACTGATTTATGGCTTCTACTGACTTTTAAAAGCTGTTCAAACCACAGGCATCCAGCATTAAATGCTACAGGGATAAATCTGCTCAAATACTTAGTTGGCCTCAGGAAAACCATCTTGGTAACAAATGAAGGCCATGTTTCACCTCAAACTGAAGCAATAACATAGTGCCAAAGTTGCTCTTCATATAAGATCTTCTTCTTTCCTAAAGTTATTCATATTTTCTTCTACTGAAATACAACAAGATATTTACCTGTATTGCTCTAAAACAATTTTTAAAATAATTTTAAACCAAGAGACAGGAGAAGTCCATGAAAAGTTCCAAGGAATTATCAGGTTCTTTAAACTTTTAAACTTATCTGCAGGTGCATTCTTTTAAACTACAAAGGCCCAGTAACTTCAAATACAAGAATACATGCGGCTTCAAAGAAGTAAAAGCAACCATTTTAAACACAATAAAGTGTATTTTCTTCTTTCTCCCGCTCTTTCAATTTTCAAATTTTAGACAGAGCTTTCACCTAGTGAAGGCAGAAAAAGTTATTGTGCACCTACAGATGACCTCAATAATTTTCAGAGGTACAAATAAAAAGTCTTTAACCTGTATCCAAGGCAAGAAACACAACGTAGTCAACAGAGTAGCACACGGAGGAAAAAGTACCTGTTGAAGCATATAATGCCACTTGATGGATTGCAGGATGTTTTGTTTTCAAGATGGTTGTAAAATGTATGTTTGGAGTACGTGTATCCTGTTTCGAAACACTCCCCTGACCCAAATACAAAGTACTTCTAATTAAATGACCTTTAGAAAAAGCAGAAGCTATGAATCAATGTTTGGATACTGCCAGTTTCTGTGATTTATTGTGTCAACATGGTGTCAAGAGTCAACAGTGGGATGGATTTATTTTCTCTATAATCTGTGGTTCCTTCTTCACACATATCCTTATAAACACGCCTATTCCATGAGTGATGGCTGTGCCAGCCCTAGTTGAGAGGATGGACTTACTAAGCTTACTAAGCTGTGTGGAAATGATTCAAATATCTGTTCATTGTCCTCAGAAAACTGAATTCAGCCCAAGGGATTAAATATTCTGTTTAGACTTTAGGTTCCCCTTCTTAAAAAGATTATTTATTTTTATGTATCTTTTGAAAAGTAACTGCATACTTATTAAAGAGACCAAGCTATGTCAGGTAGCAGATATTGACCTAAGAAATACTGACAGACTGACAGGAAATACATTCAGCGATAGTTCAACATTCTGGCCCCCAAGGTATTATTTTAGCTTGGATTAATTATATGGGAAACAAGATGAACATTTCAATTGCCTGATTCAGACATGGAAACTGTTTTCTCTTTTTTGGATAGAAATGAGTTTTCTCATTTCCACAAATCCTGAAGAGGGCGGGGAGAAGTCCCAAATTGAAGTAGATAAGAACTCTTTTTCCCTCTCGTTAAGCCTAAGAGAAAGTTGCAAGCATGTCTTCCAGGCAGAGTAGAAGTGACCGAAGCACCCAAGCGGAGAGAACTGAAGCTAGCCCCATAAACACCAGGGCACACTGCAGCTCAGAGCCAAGGAAGAAAAGATCCGTCAGCAGAGACCCAAAACTCTCTTCGGGATCCAGTCACACTTGCTGCCTTGGAGCTTCCTGCTCTCGTTCCCCAAACCTTGGGCTTAACGCTTCTTTGGGGAAGAGACACCTGTCCTCATCATCAGAGTGAAGCAGTACTGAGGAAGGAGATGTGGAACAGACACCTGGTGAAGTCGACAAGAGAAAATTGTGCAGGAATCATACACGGTGGAAACAATCCCCTTACATTATCAGATACACTTGGAGAGCCGGTAAAATAAAAGACTAGGCTTTCCACAGTCACTCGGGATGCCAAGTCAGATCACTGATATTTGGATATTAAAGGAAAAGGAGAGCATAGGGAATCTGGGTACATAAGCATGGGCTGCAGAAAGGAGTACAAGAAAGACTTTAGGGTTTAGTTATTAATAATAACAGCTACCATTTCCCAAACGCCTTCCAACTATACATCATGCACAATCACATACGCCATCTCACCCATGAGAGCTACTTTCCAAATGACAGAAAACAGTCTCGACCCCTGTTATTGACTCTCTCGCTCTCATTTCAGCTTCCTACAACCCAACACTGATGAACTCATTCATTCCCGAAACGGAGCCAGGCATGTTTTGGAGTGAGACACATCAGATGCCAAAATCTTTTCCTGTCATTTATTAAATCCAGACTTTGGATAATATAAGTAACTTACTCAGCTGACAGTTTTTCTTCCTTTATAGTGAAGATATTATACATTAATATTGTTGATTAAGTGAAATAAAACCAAGTCCCCTAAAAATATACATTTCCTTTTCATCTTTCCTCTGCCCCAGTTCTCACATAGAGCACCATCTGCGACCTCTGGCCATCCACTGTACACTGCCGTGTGTGCCAAGACCAACCGGCAGCATCACTAAGATGCAGGTTCTAACTCAGCAGGTCTGAGAGTGCCTGTTGCTGACAAGTTTTCCGGCAGTAATGCTGCTCTTTGGACCTCACCTTCAGTGTCAAGCCCTCTGCCGTAAACCTACATGCCTTTCTCCAGAACTCACTGTTCAGCCCAAACCTACACTCTCATCTCCACCTTCTGTCCTTCTTTGTAGTTGTTGGTTCTTGATTCTTACTCTGTTAGCCACATCTGTTTTGTCTTTATTTTTTTCTCCCTAGTACACCCAAGATTTCAATTCATCTGCTGTCTTATTTGCTTGAAAATGCCCAAGTCACATTGAATAATCTTAACTTTGGCTTTTAGATAGATAAGCCTTCTGATTTAACTACCAACAACAACGCGGCCATGCAGAGGTAACCAAGCCGTCTCCCTTGTCCCAGAACATGTGGAGCCTTCTGGTGGCACATAGGAGCATGTTTCCTAATCTTATACAAGTATGGACTCCACATAAAAGACCAAGTCTCATTTGTATTTATCTTCTACATGTAAACAGTACTTGGTAAATAGTACTTTCTTGGTAAGTGCTATTTAAAATACATTAATTTAAACAATCTAGTAGAGTAGCCCAGAATAGGAGCTAATTACATGGTAGAGAACACATACTAAAAAACAGTATGTAACAAAAGGGATAAGCTCATTCCAGATCTGTGTTTTAAACACTTCTAACGAGTAAACAAAAAGGAGAAATCCTCAAACTATTAGAAGAAGTTAACTATGGAAGATGCTTATGCTGAATAACACAAGATGAAAAAGGAACATAACCGACTGCCGTCCTTAGGTACTCGAATGAGAATCATATACAGGGGAATTAGACTTGCTTTCTACGACATGGAGATCTACGACATGGAGATCTAAGGCTGGAGCCAAAGGGTGGAAGCTAAACAGTGCTCGGACTACAGTAGGAAACCAATAATAAAATTATCTATCTCAACACGAGGAAACTCTTTATAACAGAAATGTGTTAGGAGGTAGGGAGTTGCCAATCCCATGCCAGATGGATCCAGAGTCAACAATTATTGGTTGAAGTAAAGATTTAAGGACAAGCAAAATGTTTCACGTGAAAACTTTTAAAACTCATTTCAGTGTCAAGAGTCTAAAGTCATGAAGAGATGTCATGCTAGTGAGAGTTATTCCTTTTTAATTTAACCTCTTTTCATCATTTCCTGGTCATCAGTCTTAAGAGGCCTATTCAGGAGTATTTGTTGGCCAAAGCTGTAACTGTAAGGAAAAAGTCACTGGACTTTATGGCTACTGAGACAGGAAATGTGTGTGAATGTTTTTTAACATCGATATCCACTACACCAGCAACCATCCCTTCTTTCTTCCTGAGGAGAGCTCCAAGAGATAAAATTGGGTGTGAGACTTAGCAAAACATGTTGCTCGTATGATATACATTTTTATTATCCCAATAAAAGTGCACATAATGGTCCTCAGGGACTATTTTCTGAACATTCATTGATAATTGGAAGAAAGCAGAGGTAGGTATACTTTTCAATAACTTACATCGAATACAGCTAAACAAGTGCCTAACTTATCATTTTCAGTTATTTCTACTTTAATTCAAGAACATTTTCTGAGTGATATAAAAACACCAAATTAGAAATAAATTATCATTACTCTAACTTAAAAATAGTTTCCACGAGTAAAACAATAATCTTCATTCAACATGGGGCTACTGCTAAGAAGGGCTACTGAGGAAGCGAGTACTAGGAAATATTCTCAGCAGACGGATGTTTTAATGGGTATCTCGTGGTTGTACAATCTCCAGAAATTAAATTCCTTTTCTTGATTCATGAGAATGTTCCTGTTTTAACAGAGAGGATGAAGGCTTGATGTTTCTCCAAAATTAAGGGTCCCCGAGCCCCTCGGAACCAGATTAGTAAATCAGTTCTGTGGAAGGAAAACCGAGAAGTTTTCAAATGTCATTCTCATGCAGCATGAACAGATCCAAATACCTTATGCAGAATCACTCAGTAAGGTGTACTACAAATTTCTAGATAACACGTATGAAACCAACCCTCGGATGCCTCGCATCGTTATGAAGTGATTTACGTTAGTTGTTAAGGATGTTAGATGCCCTCCAGCCAGGAAATGTTGCATCACAATAGAGGGGTCCCCTACATATCCTGAAGACTAATGGGCTTCTCCTAGAAGTCCTTTGTGCCTGACAGCTGCTCCCATGTTCTGTCCCAACCTTCCAAACGCTCCGTGGTTCACACTTATTTCACGGTTTAATTACTAATGCTGACTTTTCTAATCCTCCATAGCCGGAAGGCGGGAGGAATTTGCTCTCAAGTTCCCTGGTAAATGTTAAGGCTTTGTGGGTGACTGACAATGAAAAGTCCCTCAGAAGTCTGAGAGGCTAAGAAAATCAGAGGAAAACAAAGATATAATTTTTGGTCTCTATAGAACTGCAAATACTAAAGAGAAAAAGAGCTGATGTGAATGTCCTACAGGCCAGCTGCCATTTTCTTGACCTCAACAAAATCTTTTCAGAAAGCTCACTTGTTCTGGAACTAAAAATGTCTTCTTTTCACTCGTATAAAGCCCTATTTCCCAGCCATCATGAATGCATTCTTATGACTTATGTATAGCTCTTGGTCTTGGAATGAAATTATTGGGTGACAATAATATCACTGTTGTTCTAATGTATCAAAGAACCTCTTCATGAGAAAAGTCATTTTCATAGGCTTTCCAGTCCAGCAAAATAGGCCCGTAAACCATACTGAAGTACTCTTTCATCCGGGCCTAATTCTATCCAAGATCATTAGAAATTTCTCTCTGGAAAAAAAGAGCAGTAAAAGTCACCTTGAGTCTAGAGAACTCTGAAATATCTGACACACACACACAAAAATATTAAAAATTAATTTCAAGGTTAAAAATGTATGTACAACATATGACGGGTTCTAGGGAACAAGAGGGCCCATTTTTCCATTTGTAAAAGGATAATTGACAGAGGTATAAGCCTATAATTTCATTTTCTGCTCTTTTTCAAAAATTTTAATTCTTTTATTTCAAATAATTTCAGATAAATAGAAGTTAAAAATCAGTACAAAAGACTACCATATATTCTTCAGCCTTATTTTCCAAGTTAAAATTTTCCCACATTGGCTTTATCACTGTCTTCTGATAGCTAGAAGACAGACAGATAGATAGATGGCAAATAGATAATGATAGATATAGATACATATAGATATAAATACAGATACCAAAATCACCTTTTGGGAATGTATTGCAGACATTAGGCCTTTTTCCTTAATATTTTTCCATGTGAATTTCTTAACAACAAAAACTCTTTTTACAAAATACAGAGATCAAAATTAAAAAAAAACAGCTTTGATACAATAATACTACGAATCTACAAATCTATTCAAATCTTGCCAATTTTACTAACCATGCACTTTTTAGTCAAAGAAAAAATAATTTCTATCAAGATTCAATCCAAGATGAGACGATGCATTTCTTCATCTTTCCCTTCAATCTTCATCTAGAGGAGTTTCTTATTCTTTCTTATTTGTGTCCCCAATATATTTGAAGACTCCATTTCATTTATTGTTTTGTGAATAGTCTCTCAATATGGATTTGTCTGAAGTTTTCCCATGATACATTCAGTTACGTATTTTTGGTAAGAAGAGTTCAGAATTGATGGGGATTTTCCTTGTTTTGGAAATATTTTATTCCCCAGGACTTTGTGATGGTTCCCACATGAATTTTCTCACACCTCATTTACTATTCCCTCTCTGTTATATTTAGAAATGTCAGAGAAGCTCAGGGTGCTCTGCTCCTTGCCTTCCTCCCCAGCCCATATACTCACTGCTTGGCTAATCTCCTGGAAACAGGTAGCATCACACTGTGCTCCCTCCACCCTCTATGCCAAACTCAAACACACAAAGGCCAACTCACATCTTTCCTTGAGTATCGATCGAAACAGCATGCAAATTTGTAACCTGGCCGAAACCAAACTATTGGTTATTTCCCCCTAAAATTTACTCCTAGAGGCTCCAAGTTGAGACCTAAGAAGAAGGAGATGTGCTGGCAAAAATGGGGAAACAAGCAGAGGAATGTTCTGAGTAAAAGGAACTGCATTCACGTTGGTTACCCTTTCTAAGATTATCAGAATCAGATAACCGAAAATTTGACAACAATCTCAGAAAATCCAGTCTGATATTGTACAATGTAATCAGCTCTTCTACAGAGATTATAATGGATAGTGTTATAGCTGCAATTATGAGAAATTTTACTTTATAAAAAGTCATGTTGTGAAGGCAGTGAGTTTAACTGAGCAAGCTTTCATATCTATCTCCGAATCACCTAAAAAGCATGTTGTTTTAAAAGTGAATCTAATTCAAATCATGTTGCAAAAAAACATGTAATTTCAACACAGTTTAAAATTACTGATATTGAACAAAGGACTGCAATGAAATGTAAGCAGGTGGCCACACCAAACTGCTGTGGATGTCTGTGATTCTTGCAGTGTTTTGTGTGTTTTTTTGTTTGTTGGTTGGTTGGTTTTCCTATGAACACAGTTAGTGATCACGTTATAATTAATAGTGGTCTGTATAATACAGATTGTGTTCCTGAATCAATCGATTACATTATACAGAATTTACCTTAAGGGAGCACAAACTGTGGAAACAATATTTGTAATTAGCTTCTGCTCCAGTGCTCCTGCGGACAGGGAGATCGCTGTCTCACAAAGCAGTTAATTTCATTTTTAAAATATTATCCGTGATTACTGATAACTTCTTTATATTAAATCAAGCACTGCCACCCAATAATTTTTATCCATAGATTCTAAGTTCCATCATCTGGAGACACACAGAAGTCTTATTTCTTCTGTACATGGCATGGTTTAGAAATTTTTGTGTTTCTTCTTTGTTTGCTTCATCTATCTTGGGTCAATATAATCCTGGTTGGTAAATGCCTTCTCAATAAAAACGTAGACTAAGAGGCAGGGCTGGCTGTTTGTGCACTGAACCAGAACAAATTCAGTTATCAGTCTAGCCCAGTGACATTGATTTTCCTGCCTTCCAGGCTCTTCCTGGCATCCTGTCCTCATGGTGATAAATGGCAGCTCCGTGTCTGTAGTGCGCACTGTGTAATCTTTGCCTAACCCTCACAGCAATTCTTGGTTGTCTATAACCAAGTACTTGGATGTCAATAGTAAAATTAATGGGCTTAGCTCTAATCTGTTACTTCGTCTTATTTTTAAGATTTCAAATCCAATGCCTCGGTCCATCTGGGAAGCTATTGTGACTTTCCCATTCTCTTTTCACAACAGGTTCTCCACTCTAACGTTCACACATTCTCCAAGAAAGGTGTATTATTCCTGAAGTTGGGAGGCAGTTTCTTATCCAAAAGATTGCAAAATCATATGTAATTGTTCTGGCCAAGAAGTAAGTGGAGTTTCTTATTTATTTGACAGCTTTATGGAGGCATAATAGACATGCAATATTTAAAATGTACAATTGGTTATATTTGACGTGGCTATGTGCTTGTAAAATGAACACCATTACCAGATCCCAAACATATACATCATGTCCCAAAATTTCCTTGTGCCCTTTGAAATTCCCCTTTCCCATTCTTTCTCACTCTCCTTCCATACCTAAGCAACTACCAGCATGCTTTGTCACTACATATTTGTTTGCATTTTCTAGAGTCAAATTATAGAACATGCATTCTTCCTTCATCTTCATCATTCCACAAAACATGATTATTTGGAGAGTCATTCATATTGTTGCTTATAACACTAGCTCATTTGTTTGGATTATTGAGAATTGTACTATATAGACATACTCTAATATTTTTATCCACTCATCTAATAGTTGGTCGGTTAATCTAATCTAATCATCTAACAGTTGGTCTGTTGCCAGCTCTTGGATTGGACAAAATGAACAGAGTTCTTCCCATTTTTTTTTTTGAATGAATAGCTGCCAATGATTATGCTACTCTGTGGTCTTCCAAAGTCTATTCAGTTATGCTAGCTTAAAGGTCTTTCTTTTGTAAGAATTCAGAACAAGCTCCCCAAGAGTCTGTGCTTTTAAAAATAATAGATATCACCACATTCACATGTATCCATTGCATATATTTTAGATCACTCTCTCCTTCAAATTTTCTGACCTCTGAAAAAATATGAACTTATTATTCCCATAGTTTGGGGAATCTATTTCCCTCTTATCAGAGAACTTTGGGCTCAAATCCTGTAGCATCCACACTGTACACACTGTTTCTCCTAACAGGTCTAGAGTTCCTCATAGAAGAAGACTCCCTGTAATCCACTTTGGTGTTCTAGAATTTTCAAGATGAATACTTCCTTACATTCTTACCCTGAATCTTTCTCTAAGTATAGAAATGTATCAGGGAGAAGAGAATCTCCAAACATCTGCATTGCTCCAAGTTCCCAACTTTTAATGAATATCTTCTAATAATTCTTCCTTCTGCCACACTTTCTTCTCTTTTCTCCTTTTTATCCTCCTTTCTTGGACCTAAATCCCTTGTCAGGCCAAAGTTCCACATAGAGTAATGAGAAGGCAATTAAAAATTGTGAAGATGACAGAGATGGGTGTTTCAATTCTGTTTCTTCTGACATCATGTTCTATTCTGTTGCAATAGCCTTCTAATTTAGACAAAATTTGTGGGAATACAAGAAAAGCAGAAATTTTTCCTTACAAATTTGTATGAATATATATATAATAGAGGCTGTCATCTCTGGGAGCAGTGCCAGGTTATTTGAGAGCAGTTTCTGGGCTTCACGTGTTTGGAAATGTTCTCCATCAGGCAATCCCTCCCATCAGATTACATGGGTGACTGCTTATTGCTGTGATGTTCATAGAAAACCTCTCTTCCATGTGTTCAGCAAAGTTCTCTCCCCTTGTCTTTGACTTTCAGGTAAATTACTTTTCAGCAGCAGATGGAAAATGTACCCACCAATAACAATCGAACTTCTTAAATTGCGACCATTTAAGTTCATGAAACCATGTTACAGCTATTCATTTGTCTTTCTTATTGAAATTGTTCATCTCAAAGAGGGCAGATAATATCCAGGTTTGTTTCTATCTTGGCTCACTACAGACTTCATTCCGAGAAGAATTGGGTCAAATCTGGGAAATGATTAATAAGGATCCCAACTCCTCTTCTGTCATTGGGGTCTCTGGCCATCTCTGCACTTAGTCCCGTCTCAATTTTGTGTGTTCTGTGGTAGCCAGTACAATACTGTGAATGAAATGACTGAACTGTGGCAGCCAGAGAAAACAATCATGAAGAGATCATGGAACAAATCTTACTGCACTGTGCGAATGCGACAACTGCTTTAAGGGAGACTCTCTGCACTAATCCTGCTTTTTGATCTTTCTAGATCAACTCTGTATATGGGAGATGTATCCAAGAACCAGAGGTGAAAAATAAGAAACAATACATGCAAATTAGGAATAAAATTTATCTAAATTTAAAATCTAAAGATTTACTAAAGACTTATTCAGAGCTCTTTAGACTAGAAGATGCTTAAATCCAACTGAAACTTAGTGAGGAAAAATAATTTATAGGCTTTTGTAACTGAAAAGTTCAAGTGTACATGGCTTACAGGCACGGCTCGAGTCCAGACTTCCACACTTGTTACTTTCAATCTCCTTTTCTTCTGTGCTAGCTTTATTCAACAGTAGGCTTCACCCTCCTGGTGGCAAAATGGTCATCACCTTTCTCTAAGGATGCAACCTTTCCTAGATACACCACTTAGCAGTTTATTGTCTCAGCTCTGAATCTACCTTTCAGTCCCCCTTAGGAAAAAGGGGCTTCTCTTCCTCTTTCTGGGGCACATGGCTTTTTCTTACTCAGAAAATTCTGGGCAGAGGAGTTTCCAGCAGCGATGTCCACAAAACAAAGCACTTTAGGAAGCCTCTTCGGCAGTTTCAGGAGTTCCCCGGCAGTGTCCTCAGGGTGAATTCCACTGTCACTGCAGCTCATTTCCTGTCAGCCCCCTGTTAACCGCTTCCCAGCGTTTCCAGTGGGTTCGACACAATTTTACCACCACCTCTCTCCTCTCTAGCTTGGTTTCTAGAAAGCTCAACAGCAACTCCTACAGACAGCTTCCTAGTGAATTCTCCTGCTATCCTAACAGGTAGTTCTCCACCTACACACTGTCTTCCACCAACTTTGAACCAGCTCCTATCTGAGCATTCAGTGGCTATCATCTTAACCTCTCCAACAGGATCTGAATCCTAACCTTGAGAAGAATTTCCCATCTCCCAAGTTTATTTCTTGGTTGCATATTCTCCTTCAGCCCTAGGATATTCTTCAGATTTCACTTCTATCTCTTCATTGTTAATTCCCTATGTGCAATTGCTATTTCTTTGCCATAGATCATTCTAATTTGTTACCATGTGTTTCTATTTTCTGATTGAACTCTGACTGATATGCCAGAAACAGTGCTTGTTTGAATTCAATAGACTTGGCCATAGATGGACTGAAAAACTAGAAGTTGTAACCCGTGAAATGCTCATTGAGCTCATTGGCCAAGCATAGGTTCATGTTCATACCTGGAACTGTGGGGTACAGGGCAAGACATCTAGACCACGTGGCTGAGAAACTAGAGGGGTAGTTTCCTGAAAGTAAATTGTGAGGAATTGATTTTCTGGAAGAACACCCAGAAGAGCACATATGAAGGAGCACATTATTGTGCCAGTGGGAGGGGGCGGGCCTTTATAGGAGACTTCAAGGTATAGCACACATTTTAACATGTAAGATTATAAGAATACAATCAACAAGAGTAACTCGGGTCTCACAGGTAGGAATCTAGATCAGGAAAGAAGTCTTTATTTAACATCCAGCCAGTGTATTTGTACTAAGAATTCAACAAGGGACCAAAGCCATATATAATCTTGCTTATAAACTAAAAGGATGTATTGCTTATATAAATAAAAAGTTCAGAATTAGAATAAAATTTAAGCAGTACTTAATCTTTCAGCTCAACAGTCTCATCAAATATATAAATCTTGTCATTTTCTGCCTGCCTTCAACAGTGTTGCCTTCATCCTGAGCTTGGCCTCCCTCTTATATCCCAAATAGCTACCAACATCTCCTGGATCACTCTGCTTCCCCTTCTCCTTCCAGAAAGAAAGTGAAGGCATCTTTGGCTTAGATTTCTCTGCAAAAGTCCCAGCACTTTTTTTTTGAGAAGCCTAATTTATGTGTCCATGAACCATTAACTGAGTTGGGGTCAGGGAGATGTGAACTGGTTTAACCTGTATTATATCTCCCATTCTTAAAGTCACAAAAGCACAATCAGGGAAGATGGAAAAGTATAGAATTCATGTTAGAAAGGCAGCAAACGGATATATCCTGCTAGAAATAATCTCTCAATTGCATCCTTAAACAAACTTCTAACTAAACGCCCATTATACTTTATTGTGTTAGTTTTTATGTGTATAATTCCTCCACTAGACACCAGGTGGTTTTCTTTAATGCCAGAAAATATCCCTTCTTCATTATCCAATCCCCTCAACCTGCATTAAACAGTAGAAATTTAATAAATGTTGAAATGAATAAATAGTCTTAAACATTAAGCTTGTCAATGGAGTTTAACTTTTATTCTGCAGTCAATAAAACACTCTTGAAGCATTTTGATGGAGCAGCATCATAATCTAAACAATATTTTTTAATGGAAGATGAATAAAAAATAAAATGGAAGATGGAACCAATGCACAGACTAACATAGCTGTCTAAAAAATTAATTACAAAAGATTAATCTATGTGAAGGACACTGTGAATGAAGAACAAGAAGATTCTGAAATTTTTCAAAGGTGGAATAGACAGGCTTTGAAGATTACATACAGGGTTTAAAGTAGAGGAAAAGTTACAACTCAAAGTTCTCATTTGAGTGACCAGGTCAGATGACCAAAGAAAGAAACAAAACAGGGAACAACTTTGTAGGAGAAAATAAAGTGTTTGCTGTACATAATCTGTAGAATTCAATAGTTACTCACTAATAATTGAAGAGAAGGAGCTGTTTATTTAAAAATATCTCAAATATTTTTCTCAACTTCCATAAATCAGTGAGGTAAAATATTTATATATTAATAACTATTATCTCTCTGTATATTATGCCAATGACCAATGGGTCTAATGCAACTAATCTAAATCATTACTGTCCTCATTTATAATTGGCTTTGGAGGTTACTTATTTTGATATCTACGTGGCCTATTAAATTTCCTGACACAACTGACTCTATCAGTAAGAAAGTGCGCAGTGATGGGCTATGGCAAACCTGCTAAGGCAGCCTGTGGGTAATACAACAGACTGGGAACAGAAGGAAGAAGTATGTTGTTTTCCTGCTCTTATGATTCTCATATCTGAGCAAGCCAAGCTCAAATCCCTGACCACAGTCCTTCAGAAAGGATCTCTGCCATTGGCTTCCTGACAGTGGGCAAGGAGAGAACAGGGTCTCTAGCATCCTGTCTTCTGGCAAATTGTTTACTCCGGGGTCTCCACTGATCTCAAAAGGAGCGACTTCCAGGAGTAGGGCTGGGTCTAAGAGCACATGCGCTGAATCAGGAGAGACCTGGGCTTCAGTTAGATATGTACCGTTTATTCTCTGTGATAGCTTGAGTAACTCTTTGTCCTCTTTAAGTTTTATCTCTAAATGAGGAATATCACTATCACCTAACTCATCATTGTTTTAAGACAAGTACTGTAAGAGAAGCACTGAGCACAGTACTGAGCCAAGAATAAACATAAAAAATAGGTGCTGATAGTACCACTAACATCGCAATTGTGAAATGTCATTTGCAACTAGTCAGATGCCATTCCATTCATACACATGCAAGGAATGCTTTGTGGGAGCCCTCTCTCCGTCCCCTCACTCTGCTTCTCCTGGGAGCGAGCTTGTGATGTGGCACAGCAGAAACAGATGAGGATTGGAAGTCCCACATGTTTAGGTTAAAACATGTTTTCCATCATGCTTTCCTCATCTAACGGCTGATAGTATTATGATCTCCTTCTATCAGGGTTGTAGTTAATACTTTGTGAGAGAACCATTAGTGTAGAAACCCAAATGAGGTGAGGGAGCTTGTCTGTTTTGTTCACTGATATATCCCAGAATTTTACCTTCCATCTATCCTGAAGTAGGTACCCAGCCAATATTTATCAAATGCTGCTGAAATAATTTGTACTCTTCCTGGACTGTAGCGGAGTGCCACTGACTAAATTTTCATCCTCTTCTTTGTTTCTTCTCCTATTCCATTAGCTAATTGACACCTTTGGAGTCCATGGCAAGGGAATAAAATTGTCAGAGGTATCAGGCTTAAGTTGTTCCATAATAAAGCTATAGCTGGTCCATGAGCCAGTTCTACTTTACAGATTATCTTTGCTCAGTGCAGCGATTTTCGGAAATTTAAATTGCTAGCATGTGAAGTAATGGAATATTCCTAGTTCATATCTAAATCCCATCTCCTCCAGAACAACCATTTCTCACCAGGCAAAGCGAGAAGAGGACCTGTCCCCCTTAGACCAGGGCATGAGTGCTTCAGGCTGCCAGAGGCTCTACCACAGTACTTGTCACTATCTTTGCTCCACTAGTTTTCTAGTTTCCAAATGCTTGTCTTATTTACACTACGTCCATGACTTCTGTAGGTATTGGATCTGTCATCCCTGTTCTGCAGCTTTAAAAATTCAGTGAGAAAGAAGTGGACCAATGTCTGATTTGAGTCTATGGTGCAAGTGCAGATTTAAATACAAGGTGAAGATTAGATGGAAAGAAAGTTAAGTCATTTCTCTTACTTGGATTCTTATCCAGAAAGATAACCCATAGTGTGATTACACTGTACGATAAACATCTCCTCAGACTGTGAGTAGCAATAACAGTATAGGTATCGCAGATAGGATACAAACCCTAACATATTTGAGATCTATCAGGAACATTTAAATAGAAAACACTGAACGTTTTTGCTGCAAGGACATAGGTATAAAAACCAACTGTGTCAATGCTTAGGAACTGGATTTTAAATGATCCCATGGACTGAAGGCATCTTGAAGAGCAGTCAGTAGCAGAGAAGGTAACAAAGAGCGTTTGCTGCCCTGATGGCTACAGCTATCAAAATGCCCCTTAGGTCTACTGTGCTTTTCCTATTTTTTGTTCATGTAAATTAGTGATTTGTTCCTTCAAGAATTTTAGGATTTAGTGTCCTAGGCAAAATTATGAGAAACAAGAAAACCATCTTTTTCAACTAGCTTTAAAATATCTGGATTTATGGGGTATGGAATAAATGAAGGCTACTCAAAATCCAAACAGAGAGAGTGGAAGGGAAGGCAGACTAGGAGAGAACAAAAGAGAGAAACTGAAGTAGCACCAGATTGCAGGCTCCTTTTTAAGTCATGGAAGAAGAGTGCAAAGAGAGAAAGGAAGACAAAGGAAAAGAAGATAAAGAGCAATACGGAGAAGGAGAAAAATAACCATCCGTAGAATTTATAGGAGTTTTATCTCTTTCTCCATTTCAAAGATTACATAAAAGTTTTTAAAAAATCAAGACCACAGAGAATGTACAAATATCTCGTATTTAATGAAATGTGTTATCCTGTGGCAGCCTAGGAAAGTATGGAAACTTTAATTTTGAGGGACTTACGCTTGACTTATAATTTCCATCATATTGAAAGCTAGCAGTAAATAAAATTTGTCATTATTTTCAGCCACTCTCTGTCCTCACATACTAGGACATAAAGTTTCTTTCCTCAGGACTGGGGACTCTTTAGTCCTGAAATGACCCTGAGAGTTGTGGTGGATTTTATTAATGAACAAATAAAAAGGAATGGGGAAAGCATCAGGAAAGCCGATTATGGCCATGGATCCAAGGCTCTTCCTCCTCTGCCATAAATAAAGCGAGCATTTTGATGTCCATCTGATTAATCCATTTATCTAGTCCTTATTTCTGAGCTCAGAAAGGCAAGAAAATGTTATTTATTGTTTCATAAAATTCCCAATTAGCAAATCAACTGGGAACCTTGATAGATAGTGGTAAGCACTGAGACTCAGAGAGTGAAATAGTCCAGGGGAGCCTTGGAGACAAGAAGGTTATTGGTTCACTCAGGGCAGGAAGATTAGACTCTAATCTTCAGTGTTTCATAAACTCAAGCCTCTCTGGTTTTTCATTTTGGCGATTTGTAGCAGCTTCTATGGTGATTATGCAGCTGTTTTTGTCGTGGTCACAGGCTGGGGAGGGAGGTACCACTACAAATCACCCTGAACTGTTTTTATGGGTGTAGATTGTTTTTAGCAAGGATTATTCCAACATTCATTCATTCAAATGTATAAATATTCATTGGAGACCTACTAAGTCCAAGGCCCCGTTCTATATTTCCAGAATATATTCGTCAACAACAACAACAACCAAAAAAAAAAAAAAAAATAGAGGAAGATAAGAAAGATTAGGAATTCTAGGGTTTGGAGGAGGGTTTCCAATATAAAAGGGTCTTGGTCAGAGTAGGACACATTAATAAGATAATAGTAAAGCAAAAACCTGAAGGAGGTAATGTAATGAGCCAGACATGTCTGAAAGTGGTAGGGCAGAACATTCCAGGGATAGGAAACAGCCTATTTTAAAAATGCCCTGTTCAGGACTTCCGGGAAGATGGTGGAGAAGAGAGAAGCAGAGTAAGAGCCTCTCCGAGATTTGTTGCCCAGACACTGGAATATAGCAATTTAGGGAAGAGAAGGAGGGAAGTGTGTTCTCAGGACCCAGCAGGGATCAGAAGCAAGAGTTGAAGCCCACAGGGAGAGCAAAAGGAGAAATCAGCCCAGAAGAAGAAGGTGATGGACAGATGGCGCTTTCTCCCAGAGCTCTGGCTCATGCCCCCAGCTCATGGCCCCAGCTCACAGCCCCAGCTTACAGGTCACAGCCCGGTTCACAGCCTGGGCTTATGGCCTTGGGTCACGGCCCCAGCTCTCAGCCAGGCTCACAGCCCCAACTTGCGGCCCCAGCTCTCGGCACAAGTG
>PVJO010025031.1:0-23422 GCA_004026905.1 Hystrix cristata | reverse complement strand
GAGTACTAGAAAGAAAGAAGGGGAAAAGCAGAAAGGCAACAGGGGAAAGAGAGGGGAAAGGGAAAATATGGAAAATGATGAATAAACCTGCTGTAAATAGGGAGGGAGGGAGCAGAGGGGAGGGGCGGGGGAGAGGGGGGAGAACCAAGATGTATCATGTATAGGTACAGAATAAATGTAATGAATGTGACCATTGTATATAGAATGTATCAATACATGTTCTTGGTTTAAGATAAATAAATAAATTTTAAAAAAAAGAAGATGTGGGTTTTTTAAGACAATGGAGTACTATTCTGCCATAAAGAAGGATAAGCTTGAGACATTTCTGAGTAAATGGATGCACCTTAAGTCCATACCCTTAAGTGAAATAAATCAGACACAAATGTTCAAGTAGTGCAAAGTTTCTTTGGTGTGAGAAACTGAAAGTGTAAGTAAGGACTAAAATATGTAATAGATATTTTGAAATAGCAAGAAAGTTTTCAAATGGGAGGAGGAAATAGGGAAGTGGCGGGGGAAAGGAAGTAAGGGAAAAGAAAAAAGAACAGAGGAAAAAATGGAAACAGCTTTGTAAATAAGGAGAGAAAGAGGGGTTGAATGGGGAAAGGGAAAAAGAAGCAAGATATATAATGTACAGGTACAAATTCCATATGATGAATGTTATGTATAAAATGTACCAATAAAATTAATTTTAAAAAACTATCATGCAAATAGTGCTAAGGTCTGCTTCCAGCTCAGGCAGTAGGTGGGCCCCATTGGATAATGGCTATAGAGGTCTCTGAGTCCCTGGATGACTGAGCATTGTGAACCAAATTCCATGGAACTAATTATCTAGGCAGCCCTTCATGTATGACTGTCCTATTGGGTGGCTTTTTATTAATTTTATTAGGAAAAAGACTGATAAAAGTGATTAGATCTGTCATACCACCAGTGGCACAAGTTGCCCAATGGGACAGTCATGCATGTACCACTGGTGGTTCAAGCCAGTGGGAACATGTTAATCTTAGTCTACAGCAAAGTTTCAGGATGATAGCAAAATGTAGGCAAATTTTCTGTCAGAATGTGACAACTTGGCCTCTAGTCCAATGGCTAATGGTTTACTGTAAAGCAGTATGCCATGTTATTGCCAGCAGCAGCCTCATATCTCATGTTTCTTTCATTTGTGGGTCTCTCTTACACACACACACATGCACAGAGATACACACACTGCCTAGGTGTATAAGAGAGTATGTCACCTAGGTTTGTGTAAGTATATTCTTGTTTTGCACCGGATCTCCTTACATACCCTATCATTGACACATGATAGTATTAATAAGTCTTGTTGATTTTGAACTTTAAATAACTATCAAATCATTCACTAACAAATCTCTCTGTAAAACTTTGTCAGTTTTTAAGGGAATCTGACAATTTCACATTCTTTCACAAATCATATAACCTAAACGAGCATATAAAAAAATACCAAATCTGCAAACTATATAGATGTCTGAGTACAGGCATAGCAGAAAGTGAATTAAAAAATACATAAAAATCTTAACACTAGCTGTTTTTGGTGGTTGAATGATAATGTGTTTTATTGTTCTTCCGTACAAGGTTTTATATTTTCTAAATATTCTACATTAAGCATATGCTATCATTTAAATGTAGGACGCATGAAGACAAAAATTTTTGTTTTGTTCACTTAGGAATTGGAATTGTCCAGAACAGTGCCTTACAATTATAGGTGCTCAATAAATATTTGTTGAATCAATGAGTTGTTATAATGTAAAAATAACATGAAAAAGGAATTTATTAAAATTCATTTTCCCTCTTTCTGGACTATATTTTATTTTGATACAGTCTTCCTTTTTATCACCTGTGAGTTACAATGATCAGCGGTAGCCATATCACCAGTTCTTTCTTGCTCAAACATTACAAAAATTTGTCCTCTGATCTTTTCTTTCACATTCCCCAGCAGACATTGGTGGGCATGTCAACCCAAAATGAATTTTCCCTGCTTACTTTTGTTGTGGAAAGTGCACTGCCTCTTTGAGCTGAATTTATAAGACTGCTCAATTCCTCGTGTTCCTGTTTTGACAGCTAACCAGGAGATGCTCTGGAGCCCAGAGTGATGCTGCCCTCTAGTGGTCAGTCAGCCGCTGCAGGACACACTGCTTTTCTCCCAACACCAGGTGGCAGCAAAGCTTTCAACCCAGAAGTCATCAAACACCGAAATTGGCTTGGGCCGCTGAAACCAGACAAGTCCACGGTCCTGCCCTCCAAGAAGCCAGGACTATCATCTGGCAGGAAAAAAAGGGTTTGCACTGAGAAGGCAGACTGTAACTGTGGTCCTGCACCAGAGGTCGAGTGCTGGTCTTCCATGCTGTTCCCCTCTTGTGCACAAAGGAAGCAAAAGGAAAGTGATGTGAACAGAGGACAGATGGGATCTCCTGATAGCGCCCCAGAACCGAACTGTCATTTTCTTTCTTACAGATGAATCCAGGTCACTCTTGGAAGTGGCGATGTCTCTAGTGGACAAAAGATGACGTGTCCAGCGCAACTTGGGTTCAACCTTCAATTCTCCATGGTGGTTCTTTGCTTTTTGTTTATGCCAAGCACCAGCTCTACCACTGCACTACATTCCCAGGCCTTTTTGTTTTGCTTCCCCACCAAGGTTTCCTCTCTCTCTCTCTCACTTTCCCTTCCTTCCATCTTATTTTCCTTTCTGGATTCGTCTGCTCTGCTAGCCATCACTATCTCTTCCAAGCCCAAAATGAAGACTCTGGGAGCCTGCAAGGGATGTGGCATAAATGCAGATGGTATGGAGACCCAACTCTTTGTGATTCTCTTGCTCATTGGCTCTCTCCTTCCCACAGATACCCTTGGGTCCGTTGTCAAGGAAGAGGAGAGATTCAGTGGTATAAATACACAGATCCACAAACCAGTGGATCACATATTCAGCCTGGAAACAACTCTGAGCAGTATGGAAGCTACACTATCTCATAGAATATAAACACTACCATTTGTATGACATACCCTGATTCTAAATAAAAGAAAAAAGTCTTAGAATACCTGTATGTATGGCCAATCAGTTATCTATGCTGCTGTTGGTTCCCCTAATCCCCTGGGCCTCCTTTCTGTATATAGATATTCTTTCCATATTACTTGGCCTCAGAACCTTGCCTGCTGTGGTAGGTAGTGGCAGGGATCAGGATACTATCCCAAAATATGACAGCTTGTTATCTATTTGAGAAAATAGCAGAAACGAGAAGGTCCTTCTGTCCTTTCTTTTTTTTTCTTTCTTTTTCTTTTTTTTTTGAGACAGAGTATCACTATGTATCTCAAGCTGGCCTCGAACTTGCTGTGATTCTCCTGCCTCAGTCTCCTGAGTACTGGGCTTACAGGTGTGTGCTATCACACCTGGCTTCCTCTGTCCTTTTCTTACCCTTCTCTCCTGAGGCAGGCCATAAAAGAATCATTTTGACATTTCATCGGAAGCTGGTGCTCTCCCTATACCTGGAGGAAAAGAGAGAAGAGATGCCAAGAATATGAGTGAACAGGCTTTGCTAAGTTTCTCTCAGTTTATCATCATCAGCTCATGCCCTTTTGCGCTCCAGTCTCTTCTGCTAGGCTGTACCATTTTGAGGAATTTCTCTGTTCTCCCTGCCCCACGCCTTCTGTTTTTGAAGTCCTGACTTGAAGTAGAAAATCAGGTGAGTTTTAAAAAACGTTTATTGAGCTATCACTGACATACAATAACACACGTATACTCACTGCATAATTTATGACATGTAATTTAGACTGATTTGTGAAGTTATCACAACAATCAAGTTTGCTGGTGCTCTTTTGTAATCCCTCACCATGCAGGTTCCTGCCTGCCACCACCCGAGGCAACCACTGACCTGCTTCCTGTCCGTACAAATCAGTTAAAATTTTTAGATTTTTATCAAAATTTTTATTTTTTTTTATTCATAGGTTGGGAAATCTCTTTACTTTTATAAAAATCTTCATCTACTTTTTTTTCCTGCTGGAGCCAATTTGTGATAAAGTATGAAGTGTCCTTCTGGGAAATTGATGAAATTGATACAGAATTGTGTATGTTATCAAGATTTTTTGTTTTTTCCCTAAACTTAGTCTTCTATATTCAGTTTTGTAACACTAGAGCTAGGACCCTGCAAATATTTCTTCTTTGTGCTGGATGTGGTGGCAAACACCTGTAATCCCCGCACTCAGGAGGCTGAGGCAGGAGGATCACAGCAAGTTCGAGGTCAGCTTGGGCTACATAGTGAGAGCCTGTCTCAAAAAGAAAAAAAAAGAGAGAGTGGGAGACTTTGTAGGATACATCCAACTCTTGTTCCTCACCTGAGCTGATTTAATGCCAAGAAATGTTTGTGATGAGTTTAATCAGAGCCAGTCTTTTCAGATTAGTTGGAGGGAAGTTAATTGCCATAGAAGAAAAGGGTCCTTCAAACAAATAGGAAAGAAATGTTAGCCAGGCATGTTGGCAAATGCTTGTAATCCCAGCACTTGAGGAGCAGAAGCAGGAGGTTCAAGGTAAGTTCGAGGCCAGCTTGGGCTATATAGTAAGTTCAAGACCAATCTGAACTACATAGTGAGACCCTGTCTCAAAAACACCAAAAAAAATAAAAAACTTCTTTACCAACCTTCTTTGTTAGTTTTCCTTTGCAGACACTAGAAGGAAAAGTCCAGGCTGGAGGACAGAATAAGTACTTGCTCTTTCCAAGCTGCTTCCTATGCGTTTCCTGTTGGCACATCCTGAAACAGCATTCTTACCTTGGAAGGGTATATTAGTCAACTTTTCATTATTAAAAAGAAATACCCAAGTTACTTTTCTCTCGTTGTTGGGACAGAATACTCGACACCCAAAGTTAGGGGAAGAAAGGTTTATTAGCTCACAGTCTGCTAGATTTCAGTCTATAGTCCGCTGGGTCCGAAGCAGGGCGGCATGGCAGTAGCAGACTCCACCGGCTGCAAAAGTAAAGTGAGGAAATGCAAGGAATGTATGCAAATAAGCAATGCAAACAAGCAGCTAGTTAGCTTCTTCCTGTATCTTTTATCTAGGCTACCTGCCCCCAGGGCAGCCCACACTCCCACCCCCAATCTCAGTCTCACATCCTTGATCCCAGCAGAACCATGCCAAACTGATCAATGGATCAATTTAGTAATCACACACTCTAGATCCAGCTATCTCTTACCACATGAGGCTTTGGGGGGACATCTAGACACAAACCATAACACCAAGATAGGCTGCTTTGCAGAAAAAAGGGGCTTGTTTAATTCACAGTTTTGGAGGCTGGATGTTCAAACAGCATGGCACAGGCTTTTGCAAGTGTTCCCCTTGGCTGTATTACATCGCGGCCATAGTGCCTGTCCATCTCTCTGTATCATCTTGCACAAAACCACTAACACCAGAATTCAATCATGAGAGCTCTACCCTAATGATCTCATCTGATGTGGTCAATTCCCAAAGGCCTCACCTTTTTTTTTTTTTTTTTTTTTTTTTTTTTTGAGACAGAATTTCCCTATGCAATTTAGGCTGGCCTTGTAACTTACTATGTAGCCCAGGCTGTCCTCAAACTTGTGCTATCCTCCTTCCTCAGCCTCCTGAGTGCTGGAGTTACAGGCATGCACCACCACACCTGGCAGGCCCCACCTTTAAACATTGTAGTCAGACTGAATTTCTACTTTTTTTTTTCAGCACCTACACATTGAACTCAGGCCTTTATGTGGTAGGCAAGTGCTCTACCACTGATCTACATCCCCAGGTCTATACCTCACTTTTTAAATTATTCTTTTTTTGAAACAAGGTCTTTGTATTTCAGGTCAGCCTTGAACTCACTATGTAGCCCAGGCTGGCCTCAAATTTTTGGGGATCCTCCTGTCTCAACCATTTGACTGATGGAATTAAAGGTGTGTGCTATCACATTTGGCTCTTAATCTTTTATTTTGAGACAGGGTCTCAAAATAAAATTGCCCAGGCTGGCCTTAAACTGTAGATCCTTCTGCCTTTACCTTCGGAGTAACTGGAATTACAGGCGTGCATCACCACACCCAGACCCCTACTTTCTTAATACTATCAACATAAACCTATAAGAATTAGATTTCTGCACGAGTTGGGAGTGAGGTGGGGCAATCTTTCTCAAACAGTAGAAGAGTGGTTCACTCTCATTGTATCAGTTTGCCATTTTTTCCCCCTAACCTATAGAACTAGCTTCATGTTTTCACCCTATAAACACCACCACTGATCAGGAGGCACCCTTTGCTGAAAGACACAGGTCCCAGCTTCATAGTCCCGCTCTGAGTTCAGAGAAGCCCCAGCACAGCACTGTCCCTCACCCCTGCCCTAATCTGGGTCAGTGAGCAACAGCTCTTTTAGCAGCAGGTGGATAAATCCAGCCTCTTGCTTGTTTCCCCAGTTGCTTCCTCCAGTTGGTATCTCTGAAATATCCCAGACTTCCCTTTTACCCTTTCAATTATCTGTTAGATAACTTTCTAGCTACTTTCCTACTCTGTATTTAAATTCTGTCTTCTTAGATCATAGCCTGATTTAATGGTACATGCTTGTAATCCCAGCACTCAGGAGACTGAGGCAGTTTGAGGCTGGCCTGAACTACATAGTGAGACCCTGTCTCAAAAAAAAAAAAAAAAAAATACAACAAATAAATTCTGTGTGTTTAGTTACTTAATGTGGTTTCAATTGTATGATTGGATTTTATTACAAAACTAACAGATTTGTCATACTTCTTTAAATTTCTGTGCCCAAAGTTATTTGACATTTTCTTTTTCTCCTTAAAGAAAATGCACAGAAAATGCTATATACATAAAGAGGTAGCATAGTGTTTGTAATGGGTTAAATTATACTCCCCCAAGATATGTCTACCTCTAATCCCCAGAACCTACAAAGGTGATGTTATTCAGAAAAGGGGTCTTTGCAGATGTAATTAAATTAAGGATTTTAAAATGAAGAGATTGTCCTCAATTATCTGGATAGGCTCAAAATCCAGCGACAAGTGCCCTCGTAAGAATGAAGCAGAGGAGATTTCATACGGACAATGTGATCGTGGAGGTACAGATGGGAGTGATGTACCTCCCATCTGTACACTCAAACAAGGCCAGCTACCACCAGAAACTAGAAGGGGCAGAGGAGTTCTTCCCTAGAACCATCAGAGCGAGCATAGCCCTGATAAATCCTTGATTTCATATGATAGAATAAATGTCATTTTAAGTGGCCCAGTTAATGATAATTTATTACAGCACCCACAGGGAACTAATGCAGTGTTATACATACAATTCTTAAATGGGTAATTTTATATGCTATGTCATGGTTGTCCTTTCAAATAATATGTTCCACCAGGCATGGTGGTGCACAGCTGTGACCTCAGCACTTCAGAGGCCGATGCAGGGGAATTGCACTGAGTTAGAGGCCAGCCTGGACTACATAGCAAGATCTTGTCTCAAAAACAAAACAAAACAAACAAAAAAGTGTTCCACCTGACTTCTAAGAGCTGCAAATTTTTTTTTTTTTTTTTTTTTGGTGCCGGGGCTCAAACTCAGGGCCTTGTGCTTGCAAGGCAAGCACTCTAACCACTGTGCTAAATCCCCAGCCGCTATTTTTTTGCATGTACCTGTACCACCATCTCTTTTTATAGTTGCTTATCATAGATCAATTAACCTGCTCAGAATCATGTTCTCATCATTGGTCCAATCTTGCCCTACATTTATAAATATATGAGACTATATTTTTCATTTATACATATTATTGTATATAAATATATTTATGCCATATGTAAAATAAGTCACATGAAGCTTCCACCCCTAGGTGGAGGATTTTGAGATGGTGTAATTATTAATGGTAATTAAAGAGGCATATAGTGTTCAGTCACTGCTGTCAAGAAATTTTCATTTCTATTTCCTTCCCAGCCCCACTTTTCTCTACCATTCTTCACCTTGCCTTTCTCCTTGTCTGTCATATTCCCAATCTTTTTGTTTCCAGATCCACTCCTTTTAATTTACTTCCCTGAGTGGAAGGAGGCTGTAACTGAGGAGTAGGAAGGAAAAGAAGAGTAGAGATTGAGAGAAAAGAAATTGGAGGATAGAGGATTGGGATGCAATTATGGAAAATATATATGGGGCAAGTAACTTTTTAAATTTTAGGATGCTGCCATACCTATTTCACTGATACAGTTTTTCTTGAACTGATTTCCTTGGGTTAAAGTGAATTATACATTATTTTGTGCAGAATTATCTTTCTTTTTTTTAGATAGGCTCACTGGGTTCTTCCACATTCCCACAGGTCAGTCTTACAAAGGAGGATAAAACAGACATGTGACATTGCCACACGAGCTTGTTATTATTGTTAGTTTTGTGCTAGTGCCATAAACCATACAATCTCAGAAGCCCATGATGAAAAGGTTCATTCTTGTATTGTGAACTACTAAAAATGAAAAAAAAAAACCTGCTAAGTAAACAGTTTCATATGTCAAAAGATGTGTCTCCTTAAAGTGAAGTCTCACTCAAGCACTAAGATACAGTTTATTCAGGAGATGATTCCAGGACACAAATGAAGGAAAGTCAATGAAGAGTGTATTAATGAGCCGGGCCCAGAGCATCATTTGGACTTCAGTGTCACAGGAACTCTGAGAAAATCCTATAATGAGGCTCAGAATTGTACCAGGAGAAGATAAGATGAGCCACTTACCAATCATATTGGGAAAGCAAAGATAGCCACCTAGGGGGTGACAGCAAAGGTGAGTGACTCTGAATTGGTACTGGAGAAGAGCAGGTGGAGGGTGGAGCCAAAAGATGAATTCTGATATAGCAGGATAAATGCAAAGAGAATCTAGCTGGGCCAAAATGCAGTGCCTAGAGGGTGTGTGAGGGGAATCCAGACCACTCCTGAATCATTGCCCAGACCCGGCATATATGCTGTCTTGGGAGGGGATTAGACTGAAGAAGGGATCTGGCCCTTCACTGATGGGCTGCCTGATGGAATAGACTCACAATCACTCTAACATCCCTACCAGATACAGCAAATGAGACACATTCAAGCCAGGAATTCGGAGAAGCCAAGAGCAGAGCACAGTGGGACAAAACTCCACACACTAAGGTCTTGAAAAACTACAGCACCTGCACGTGGTAGGACTATGGGAAGAAAGAAGGTTTACCAACACAGAAAAAAATAAGTTGCTCATTCCCCATCCCCATATAATGGGAGTGCTGTGTTTTGGGGGCATTCTGGATACTACCCACAATTGCTGGTGGGATCCCTTGGTGGGTGCGGCACCTCCTAGCTGGGGACTATGGAGGACAGGGAGACTGGAAACTATGACATGTACCCAGAGTAGAGAGCAAAGCGGGGGGGGGGGGGGAATCTAAAAGAGCAGACAAGGACTGGTACTCAGGTCAGAGGGCAGTTCAGTGGAGCCAGAACAGGGTGGGTGTTCTCCTGTTGTTTCCCCAAACACTGCAAAGGCCTGAGATGGAATGATGTCCTGCCCAACACCCTCCACTGGCAAAGTGGGCCCTCTGCAGAGCTTTGGGGCTCAAAAGACCTCCAGCCCTAGGTTCTGCAAGTGGGTCTAAGACAAATGCATGTCTGTTTGCAGAGAGATGGTGAATGGCACATGGGCTGAAGGTCTTTTGGACATATACAGTAAGTCCCCAACTTACAACATTTGTGTTGCAAACTTCCATAGATATGAACGGATCTCACATTACAAACATTTGTAGATGCAAACAAATCACAGAAAGTAGCTCACATGTCTGCTGGATATAGTCACGGTTGTGCTGCTGTGTGCTTACTATAGTGTGTATTTGGATTTTTATGCTGTACATTGTATATTTGTGTCAAAGGTGTATAAGACTCACTTTGTTAGACTTATGAACAAATCCGACTTACAAATGTTCTCCCAGAACAGAATTCATTCCTAAGTTGGAGACTTACTGTACTACACAAGGAAACCCTCGGAGGGAAAACACAGAGACAAAAGGCAGGCAGTGAAAGAAGCAGAGGGTGTGAGATCCCTGGCAGAGGTCATCAGAGAATTGGAGACCTGGGAGTTGGGCAGACTGTACCACATTTGCTTCCTCCCAAATCTATCGAGGCAATCAGATCTTGGGATCACCGTGGAAGCCTGCAGTAGGTCATGCCTGGAGCACAGCTTGCAACCAGGACACGGGTTTGTTGGAAGCAGCAGCTCTCACTGTTTGGGGCAGGCAGTTGACTGGTCCACAGGGAGAAACTGCGTGGCTTGTAATCAGACTGTGACTCCAGTGCAGAGGGAGCTGTGGGGGATACTGTGTGTCAATGCTATAACCACTGTATGAAGGTTTTTAGTTTTATTGTTGTTGTAGTAGTTGTTTTTTCCTTGCTTGTTTGTTTGGTTTGGGTCATTTTGGTTGTTTCTTTTCTGTTTTCATTTTTATTTTTTTTCTTCTGATTCTTTATTTGTATTGTTATTTTATTTTTAAAATTTTTTGCAGTATATAATGTCTGCAGTACATAATGATTGCATTCTTCGTGTGGAGTTGGTACATGTACTTAAAACATCTTAATTTTTTTTCATCCCCTTCACCTCCAATGTCTCCCTCTTCTCTCCATCTCTTGGTCTCCTTCCCTTTGGCCTGCTTCCTCTTTTAATGCTTCTTCTTTTTTATTTTCTTACTTTCTTTCTTCTATTTTTTTCTCTTCTCCTCATTTTCCACCTTCTTGCCTTCTTCTTCCTCCTGCTCTCCATCTATCTAGGGGCATCTATCTGTCTTCTGTCTGTTTGTCTATCTGTCTCTCTCAGGACCTTATAGAAGTGCACTAGAGAATAAGAATTAACCAGTGCTGTAATTTAAAAGTCCAAAGATATGACCATTCAAGGATACATCAGGGTAATCCTTAACAAAATTGAGCTGAGAGGGATCCAGACAAAGCTACCTACAAATATATTAACAGGTTCTGACAATGTCACATCTTTCCTCAATCTCTAAATATACTTCTACCCATCTGCAGACCTCTTCTCACCTACACAAATACTCTCTCAAACCCCCTCAATAGTATCCCTTTACCCATCAATAAAAATAATTCCAACAGAGTTCAATTTCCTCTCTATTTTCACCTATTGACATTTCTCTTAGCTCTGTCTCTTCCCACTAACGCAGCCCCTTCTTTGTCCTCTTCCTCTCTCCTTTCCCCAATCTTCCACATTTCAGATAACCCACAAATAGCAGTATAATATAGTCTGCAAGAGGTATTAATAAAAGGGTGAAATTATCAAAATAAGTTTTAATGTTTATGATGGATACATCAACAATGTTACAACCAGTAGAAATTCTCTCCTTACAAGACAGTGATGGGGTCCAACCTAAGTAAATTGAAGTGGTAAGCCTCTTGAAAAACAAAGCCATAAACACATAGCTGGAAAACAGAACTAACCAAAGAGTTCTTCACACCACTACCACCAACAAATTCTCTTCACTCTATTTGATGCCAACTCTCAACATAAAAAAAAAAACAGGAACATGAGAACACATGGCAACAAAATGCCTTCAAATACTCCCAACTCTCCCAAAATAGGTCCAAGGGGCACTGATGGAAAAGAAATCAAATACCAGAGAGCTGAGATGCATAAAATTATTAAAGAGGAAGCAAAGAAATTCTGTGAGCAAAAAGATGACGTAACCTAAGAGATAGTGGAACTAACAAGCAAACTGACTGACATGATTATGGAAGAAAGAAATAAAAATTCAAAGAGTTGTATAGAAGTGTGCAAAACATAAACAACAAATTTACCAAAGAAATAGACTTTATGAAAAGGTACCAAACAGAAAAAAAAATCCCAAATTAAAAAATTCGGCTGAATACATGAATAGTAGAAATGACCAGTGTGAGGAAAGGGTCTCAGAAATTGAGGACAAAAATGGAATCACATAATTATATACTTAGAGAAACTCTAGAAATGATAAGACATCAAGGAAAAGACATCCAGTAGCAATTAGATGATGCTAAGAAGACTAACCTAAGGCTAATTGAAGTTAGAGAGAAATGAGAAGACAGGACATACAGAATAAAAAAAATCTGTTTACAGAAATCATAGCAGAAAACTTTCCAAACATGGGAAAAGAACTCAACATGTAGCTTAGTGAGGCTTACAGAACACCAAATAACTACAATGGAAAAAGAAGTTCTGCATGACACATCATAGTCAAAAATCCGGGAAGCTGAACACAAAGAATCTCAAAAGCTATCAGAGAAAGGCAAAAAAATCTGTTGTAAAGATAAACCCATTAGGATTACAGCAGATTTTTCAACATAAACTTTAAAGGACAGACGAACTTGGAGTGAAGTGTTTCAAGCCCTAAAAGAAAACAGTTTACAAGGCCAGGGTAGTTAGTGCATGCCTGTAATCCCAGCACTTGGGAGGCTGAGGAAGGAGGATCACCATGAGTTTGAGGCCCACCTGGGCTACTCAGTGAGCTCAAGGCCAGCCTGAATGACAAAGTAAGACTCCCGTCCCAAAGAAAAAAAAATGATGGAGAAATAAGGACATTCCATGACATTTCCTTGAGAAATTCACGTACATCAAACCAGCACTACAAAAAATACTCAAGAATATCCTAGACAAAGACAATAAAACCAACAAAGACAAAAAGTTGGATGGAATGGATATATCAAGCAAGGTCAGCAGTTAAACAAAAAGGGAAAAATACAGTTGACAATAGAAAAAGAACACAATGACAGGAATAAACCAATAATTTTCATTGATAAACCTCAATGTAAATGGCCTTAACTCCCCAGTTAAAAAACACAGATTAGCAGACTAGATAAAAAACCAAAACTCAACACAACAGTCTGTTGCATTCAATAGGCTTATCTAATCCAGAAGAAATTCATAGACTAAAAATCAAAGAATGGAAAACAATATTCCATATACAGTGATACGTCAGTTGAACAGCTCCATGCTCAAACTTTCTGCTACTCAAACAGCAAAGTTTGAAAAACATCTGCTCAGTGTTAATAACTTTGCTTCATAGTTGAATCAAAAATCCAACTTGGAAAAACCTGTACGGGCTGAGAGTGAGTCGTGTGTCATGTCTCACTGCAGTCACAGAGGAGTAATGCTTCAGTCTAAGCACCACTCTCACACAGACAACATATAGTGCATTAAGGCATTTGTCATTGCGGGATCAGGGCATTTAGCTCAGTGGTTAGAGGGCTTGCCTTGCAAGTACAAGGCCCTGAGTTCGATCCCTGGCGCACACACATACACAAAATTAGTCACTGTGCTCTTTGTTTTGTGTTTTATTTGCATAAAATACTGTAACCAGGCTCCAAAGAAAGTTAGTGATACCAGCGGTAAAGTTAAGAGGAAAACTGTGAGAACCATGACAGAGTTAAAGAAAGAAATTGTTGCAAAATTTGTTAAAGTCCTGGTATGAATTTATAACAGTGAATTTATAAGTGTAATTTTTGGACTTCAGAACCACTTATTTGGTTTCCCATTATTTCTCACGGGAAAAATAAGTTCAGTTCTTGAACTTTCAGGTGTTTGAATGTGAATTTGGAATGAATTAAGTTTGATAACTAAGGTATCACTATTCCAGGATACCAAAAGCAAGCAAAGGTAGCAATTTTATTCTCAAAGTAAACCTTAGTCTAATAATGATCAAAAGAGGCAAAGAGGTCACTATGTATTAATTAAAACAATTCAACATGAAGAGATAATAATTATAAATGCACCAAGTACCCATGCACCCAACTTTATAAAACAAACACTACTGGACATAATAGATCAAATAAAAACCAAGACCAAGTGGAGACTTCAAAACCCCAATTTCAAAAAAAAATCAACTAAACAAAAAATTAATAAGGAACTATCAGAGATGAACCATACCTTCAAACAAAAGATCTTAATAGATATCTACAACAGAAGGCACATTCTTCTCAGAAGCACATGGTACTTTTTCCAAAATAGGCTACATGCTATTCTATACAGCCTGCTTAGATAAATACAGAAGAATAAAAATCATCCCATATATAGTATACTATCAGATCATAGTACAATAAAACTAGAAATCAATCACAAAGGAAACTATTACTAGGTTTCAGGGTTCTAGAGTCTCCTTCTGGAAGTGATTCATAGGTTCCTTCTATTCTGAGCAAAGAATTGGTCAAGACAAGCACACACAGTAGCAAAGTTTCATTAAAAGTTGGGAAAAGAAACAGACTCTGCAGAGCAAGTTTGGGTCAAGTAAAAGTAGGAAAAGGAGTACACTCTATAGCATTAAGGTGGCCATCCATGCAAGAGAGAACACAGTGGCAAAAACTCAATGTCCTTTTTGTATCATCCACTCCTCAGGCTGACATCATGTCTAGGCCATCCTATTGAAAACTTGCTTGAGTTCTTATGAGAAGTCCATGTTCAGGGCTTTGGGAACAGTTCTGCATATGTGACCTGGGATTTGTAATTAACAGGCCACACCTACTTCCCCAGCCAGCTTTACCATGCTCTACTCTCCTGTCTCAAAACCACAGAAATTTTGTAAACGCCTAGACATAAAATAACACACTCCTCAATACTCAGTGAGTCACAGATGAAATCAAGGGAGAAATTAAACAATTTCTAGAATCAAATTATAAGGCCAGTAGAACATACTGGAACCTATGGGACACACCTAAAGCAATCTAAAAAGGGAAGTTTATTGCTGTGAAAGCTCATATTAGAAAAACAAAGTAAGCTCATATAAATAACTTAATGATGCACCTCAAGACACTAGAAAAACAAGAACAGTCCAAACCCAAATCTAACAAAAGAAAGAAAATCATAAGTATCAGGGTATAAATTAATAAAATTCAGACTTAAAAAAAATAGTACAAAGAATCAATGAATTGAATAACTGGTTCTCTAGCTGGGAGTTGTGGTGCATGCCTGTAGTCCCAGCACTTGGGAGGCTGAGGCAGGAGGATTGCCACAAGTTTGAGACAAGCCGGGGCTACATAGTGAGTTTAAGGGCAGCCTGAACTGCATAGCAAGACCCTGTCTCACACTACCCCCCAAAAAAGAAGAGCTTATTGTTTGAAAGAATAAACAAAATTATAAACCCTTAGCCAAACTTACCAAAAGAAGAGAAAGCCCACATCAATGCAATTTGAAATGAGGAAGATGAAATCTCAACAGACATTGCTGTGACCTGGAAGATGATTAGAAACTACTTTGAAAATTCGTGCTATAATAAATTGGAGAATTCAGAAGAAATGGGTAGATTCCTAGATACATATGAATTATCGAAATGGAACTAAGATTTTAAAACCCTGAATAATCCAACAACAGGCAATGAAATTGAGGTACTAATTTAGAAAAATCTACCAACTAAGAAAATCCCGGAACCTGATGGATTCACTGCAGAATTCCACAAGACCTTCAGGAAGGCTATAATGCCAATACTCCTCAAATGCTTTAATGCAACTGGAAGAGAAGGAGCGCGTCTATTCCTCTGAGCTAGCATTATCCTGACTCCAAGAATAGACAAGGACAAACTGAAAAAGAAAAGTACAGACGATTCTCTTTAATGAACACAGATACAAAAATCATCAACAAGATACGGGCAAACAGAATGCAATCATAATGCAAATCATCAAAAGATCATACAGAATGAGCAAGTGGACTTCATCCCAGAGATAGGATGGTTCAACATATGCAAATCAATAAATGTAATAATATACTACATGAAGAGGACAAAAATCACATGATCATCTCAATAGATGCCAAAAAAATTTGGACAAAATCCAACATCCATTCATGATAAAAATCCTGAAGAAAATAGGTATAGAAGGACCTTTTCTCAATCTATTAAAAGCCATTTATTACAAATCTACTGTCAACATATTTTTTTCTTTTTTTCTTTTTATTTTGTGTCAACATCATATTAAATGGTAAAAGGCTGAAAATTTCCCCTTTAAAATTAGAAACAAAGAAAAATAAAATAAAATTAGAAACAAGGAAAGAATGTCCACTATCACCACTCCTGTTCAATATAGTACTTGAAACATTAGCTAGAGCAATTGTACAAGAGAAAGAAATAAAAGAGATACATAAAAGAAAGAAGTCAAATTATTATTTCTTTTTTTTTTTTTTTTGTGGTACCGGGGATTGAACTCAGGCCCTTGTGCTTGCAAGGCAAGCACTCTAATCACTGAGCTAAATCCCCAGCTCAAATTATTATTTGAAGATGACATAATCCTTAATGTAGAAGGCCCAAAATACCCCATCAAAACACTTCTACAATTAATAACCAAATTCAGCAATATAGCACTATACAAAATCGCCCCACAAAAATCAAGTGTTCCTTTACACAGACAATGAACCCACCAAGAAAGAAATTAGGAAAACAACACTGTTATGGTTTGTGTCTAGATGTCCCTCCAAAGCCTCATGTGGTCATGGGTGGGGTGCTTTCATAGGTGGGGCTGAATCTAGAGTATGTGATTACTAAATTAGTCCACCGATTGGTTTGGCATAGTTCTGGGTTCAAGGATATGATACTAGGATGAAGGGTATTAGGATTAAGGGTGGGAGTGCTACCCACCTTAAGGCCAGGTAGTCTGGATAAAATGTAAGGGACAGAAGGAGGCTTGCTTACCCCCTGGTTTACATCCCTTGCTTACCTTGCTGCCTTCTGCCTGTCTGCCATGCCACCCTGCCTGGGACCCAGATGACTGTGGACTGAAACCTCTACAAACTGTGAGCTAAATAAACCTTTCCCCCTTCAACTTTGGGTATCAGGTATTTTGTCTCAGCAACGAGAGAAAAGTAACTAAGACAAACATCATTCACAATAGCATCAAGAAAAATTAAATACTTACCAATTAATCAAACCAAGGAAGTCAAAGATGCCTGCTACAAAAACTGTTACCAGGTTCTTGGGTCCTGAGATCTCCTTCCAGAGTGGTTTCTAAGTTTTTCTTGTCTTTAACAAAGAATTGGACACAACAGGCACAAAACACAGTGAGGGTTTATGTTTATCGAAGCTAGGAACAGAAATGTTCTCTGCAGAGCAAGTTTGGACCAAGTAAAAGTAGGAAAAAATTACACTGCGTAGCATTAGAGCAAACTACTGTGAAAGAGAGAACACAGTAGCTTGAGACTCAGTGGTGTGCTGTCCTTTTGTGCTCCCCCTCCTCAGGCTGACATCAGGTCTAGGCTGTCCTGTGGAAAACTTGTTCAAACTCTCCTGGCAAGAACTGGAAATAGCTCTCTCTGACTGGCTCCATCTGCAGGGCTTTGGGAAATGTTCTGTGCATGTGTCCTGAAATTTTGTAATTAATAGATCACACCCACCTCCCCAGCCAGTTTGCCATGCCCTAATATACTGTTATAACACCACATCCAGCTAAAAATTCCTTTTGATCCAGGTATTCCCCTTCTGGGTTTCTTCTCCAAGAGTTAAAGGCATCATATTATAGTGGTACACACATACCCATGCTATAAAGCAGCATCATTCCTTAACAGTTAAATCCTGGAGTTCTTTGCTCTCCTGCTTAGCACCAAATAACTTTAGTGTTTTGAAAATAGGAATTAAATGTCATTGAGAAATGTTCCTTTACAATTCATAAAACCAGCAAAAATACATTTTGTAACATTATTATTGACCGAGAGTGATTTAATTTGCAAAACTTTTCAAACATTTAGCAAATGAAGAGCAGAGGAAGAAAGCAGCCTGGTACCACAGCTCAGGGATATTTGCACGTACAGTACCAGACCTGCTGGCATCTTCCCAAGAGAAGTTGTATGCTTGCAGGGCTCCAGCGCTGGGTGGGCTACCTAGGGCAGTGGCTCTGAAAGAGCAATTGATCTCACAGATTCTGAGGCAGGAGCCGGCTGCGGGAATGCCTTCAGGGGTGTACTGGGAGGGGCAGGGCTTTTCTTTTAAATTTTTGTACCCCCTCTCCCCACCCGGACTGTGGATTGAACCCAGAGTTTTCACTTGATGACTCAGTGTGTCACTTGATAAGGATTCTTCCTTCCTTCCTTCCTTTCTTCCTTCCTTTCTTCCTTTCTTTCTTTCTTTCTTTGTTTTTTAAAACAGGGTCTTACTAGTTCAGGCTAGCATTGAACTTACTATGTAGCCAGGCTGGCTTTGAATTTGAGGTGATCCTCCTGCCTCAGCCTCCTGAGTGCTGGATTACAGGTGTGTGCCACTGTGCCTGACTTTGATAAGGATTTTGAATGGCATCTGTGTTCCTTTGTTTTTGTACTAGGGATTGAATCCAGGGCCTTCCCATTGATCCATATTCCCAGTCTATTTTTTAATTTTTATTTTGAGACAGGCTCTCTGTAACTTGCCTGGGCTAGGATTGAATTTTTAATCCTTCCAGCCTTCCAGAGTGCTGAAATTACAGGCGTGTACCACCTCACCCAGTTTTTCCTCCTCCTGCTGCCTTTGTGCACACAGACCAGATGGAATCGGGGCCTCTTCTGCGGCATACTGAGGCTGCTGGATCCAGGGCAGTAGTCTGAGCTAAGAGGACTTGGATCATCTCAACATGGAGGCCATTTCTGTGTTTAAACAATCTGGGAGCAGCAGCTGGCGAGCAGGCTGGATTGGGTTCTTGCTCCCTCAGCTTTTCCCAGCAATAGTTCTGTTATCAGGTAGCTTGTTTCTAAAAAGTGGCTTGCCTACTAAACGTTACCAGAGTCTGGATCACTCGCCTTTCCTTCTACAGTTAGATTCCAGGTTCTTACTGTCTCCAACTAAGAATTGGATGAAATGAGCAAAAAGCAGTGGTAAAGTTCATTCAAGGAAGTAAAAGTGAAAAGTGGGACAGAAACTAGGTCTACAGAGCAAGCTTGGGCTGAGTAAACAGAAAAGAGGGTGAGAGCAAAGATAAGAGTACATGCTGTGTTTGGGAAACACAGCATGGGCTATCACAGAAAGGTATGATGGCGCCAGCTCCTCATGGCATCCATGTGTCCTTTTATGCTGTCTACATCTTAAGGAAACCAAGAGAACTTCTACATATGGGTCCTGAGAACAGTGCTTGGATCCCATGCCTCAGACTGATGGCAGGTCTAGCCCATCCTATTGAAAACCTGCTCAGCTTCTCGTGGGAAGTTCACATGTGGGGCTTGGGAGCTGTTCTGCACGTGTGTCTGGGCTCTTGTAATTAACAGGTCACACCTACTTCCCCAGCCAGGTTTTGCCACACCCTAATCTATCTCAGTTCCTCAAGTGGGGAATTCCACAGCAGCTGGTCCTTTTGGGTCGGAGTTCAGGACTACAGAGTTATGCACTTGCTGTAGTCAAGAGAGCAAAAATGTACCTTATTTTTAAAAATAACATCTGGCATGTACTCCATCACTCCATCCCCTTCCAGGGATCAAATCCAAGGCCTTGGCACATGCTACACAAGTGGTCCACCTCTGAGCAGTATCTCCAGCCCCAAGCTTTCAATATATGCTTAATAGTTAAAATTATGACGTTGGCAGTAAAAGGATTGTTAAACACTGAGTAAATTCTGGTCCTGTAAGAAACCCCATTTGGCCTCCAAAATCTGGTTCGCTTTAACACCCACCAAGAATAGGAGGAAATCTTGAAGGGAAAAAGTCTTGCCTCCAGCCCCACCAGCACCTTCAGCCATCTGAATTTTGAAAAAGGGGCCACTAACATGCACTGGAGAAAAGATAGTCTCTTTAACAAACGCAGCTGAAAAAGCTAGCTATCCATGTGCAGAAGAATGCATCTAGATCCATCTCTCTCATCCTTTACTTACATCAAGTCAAAATGGATCAAAGGTCTAGTATAAAAACAAACACTGAATCTGCTGGAAGAAAAAAAAATAGTAAAACTCTTGAAGACATAGGGATAGGCAAGGGCTTCCTAAACAGAATCACAGTTGTATAAGATATAATACCAAGAATCAACAAATGAGAATATGTCAATTTAAAAAGTTTTCACACAGCAATGGAAACAACTGACAGGGTGAAGAGACAAACTACAGAATAGTAAAAATGTTTGCCAATGACTCCTTGGAGAGAGGACTGATACTGAGAATATTTAAAGAACTCAAAAACAGCCCCTCAAAATAAAAAGCCCCAGTAAAACAATGGGCAATTGAAATGAATAGGTACTTCTCAAAAGAGGAAGTCCAAATGGCTAATAAGTATAAGAAAAAATTGTTCCCCATGTTTGGCAAATTAGAAATTCAAATTAAAAAAAAATCCTGAGATTCCATCTTCTTATGTAAGAACGGCAATTATCAAGGACTCAAAAAACAACAAATGCTGGCAAGGTGTGGAGAAAACAGAACATTTCTATATCGTTGGTAAGAATGTAAAGTAGTACAACCATTGTGGAAATCAGTAAGGAGGTGTGTTAGTTACGTTTTCAGAGCCAATGGTTTTAAGAGAGCAGATTTAATAGGGGACATTTATAGATTACAATATTCACCCAGAAGCCAAATGCAGAAGGTGCCGAATGTCCGTCTAGGCACTGGAGACCTGAAAGATCCAGTTGAGGGCTGGGAGCCCACAGCACTGTCCCACGTACGTCCGTGTCTGCACATGATGGCTGGAGCCAGGAAACGATGCTCGCAGCAGAGATGACAACCAGAGCTCCTCCAAAGCAACAGCAGTCATCCTTGACGACAGCAAGGCCCCGAGCTCCTTCCTGGACGAGGACAGCCGAGCACCCTCCGGAAGAACCAGCTGCAGCAGATCTTCTCCTGGGAAACAGCCTGCCAACTAGCTACGGCTCCCACTCTGCCTTATGTTGCATCAGCAACAACCCTCAGGTGGATCCTCTATGCCCAGAATCACACCAACTCAGTCCAGCTGGGCGTTCTGGTTCAAGCTGACCATATTAGGTCCACCACAGGAGGTGCCTTAAAAAACTAAAAATAGAAATTCCATTTGACCCAGCTATTACCCTGTAAGTAGCTTCCCAAAAGAATTAATGTCATCATATTACAGTGATATATGCATGTCCATGTTTACATTAGCACAACTCACAATATTTAAATTGTAGAAATGGCCTATATGCCCATCAATAGACAAATGGATAAAGAAAATGTATATATCCATAATGGGGTTCTAGTCATCCATAAAAAGGATAAATTTGAGTTATTTTTAGGAAAATGGCTGGATCTTGAGATTACACTACAAAGTGAAATAAATCAGACATAGAAGGTTATACCTCATGGTTTCTCTATCATGAGAAACCCAAAATAAAAATAATTTCAAGAGCAAAATGGAGGAGACATGGTAGGAGGTAGACTCTGGGGATGGGGAGAGGATTGGGGGGAGTAAGGAGAGGGGAGGGGGGACAGGGAATAAAAATGATCAACATGCCATATGAGTATGTAACAATTCCTCAAGATGAACCTAATCATTATGTACTGCAAGCATATACTAATAAAAAATTATAAAAAGGAATTTCATAAGTCTTTGTATCAAAGTAAAGCAAAATTGAATGGATAGAATTAGATATAAACCAAAGTGCTTCCTATATACTCTGTGGAATGAAACCACTACTAAAAAGAAAAGGTGAGGTGAAAAGTGAACGGTCTTCAAGCTTCTGGGCCAAAGATATCAATGTCAACAAAAACTCCACCTGAAACTCCAGACCAAGATGACAAACTGGCAGTAAAAATTGGGTCCCCTCATGGCAATCGAAGGGGAGGTATAAAAAAATTAGCTCAGGTTTAAAAAATAATTTATATGCCCCTCTAAGGGAAACACGAAGTAGAGTTAGATGAGTAGAATGCTGGGAAGATAATAAATTGTTGGGACAAGAGTGTTGGGTGATGAAGAAAAACAGTATCAGCTGGGTGTGGTGGCGCACACCTGTAAACCCAGCACTCGGGAGGCTGAGGAAGGAGGGTTGCCGTGAGTTCAAGGACAGCTTGGACTACACAGCAAGACCGTGTCTCAAAAACCAAACCAAACCAAATCAAACCAAAAAAAAACCCCCCAAAACCAAAAAAACCAATATCCACTTTGCATAGGAAAAAACAGAACAAGGGGGAAGTGCAAAGCAAACCGCCCAAACTCTCCACTCTCACTCTCCCTCCTCTAGTGCTGTATCTTTTCCCACATTGGTGGTTAAGCAGCCTGTGCCTGGGAGGTGGGTGGGGCCTGTCTGCTGCCCACAGTGAGGAAGTAGAGAAGAGATGCTGTGCCCCTCGTTGACAGGACCAAAGAATCACACAGCCTCACCTGGAGTCCCACCAGAATCTTCCCAAGAATGTCTTCTCTTCATGGCAAATGAAGGTCACCTGCCCCTGAGAGTCAACCATCCTCTAGAAACAATGAGTTTCAGCTTCCGTTACTATAATAAGACTTTAAGAAACAAAAATAGCTGGGTGAAGCAGCCAACACCTGTAATCCCAGCAATCTGGGAGGCTGAGGCAAGAGGATCACAAGTTCCATCCCAGCCGGGGCAACATAGCAACCCAGCAAAACCCTGTCTCAAAATAAAAATTAAAAATGGCTGAGATGTAGGTCAGTGTGAAGGTCCTGGGTTCGATCCTTAGAACTGGGAATAAATAAATAAATGGGGAAATACATCGCTCAGTGGAAGAACCTCGCTGCACAAAGTAGATTTCTACTGAAGTGAAGAGGAAGCTGACTTTCCTTCTCTGCCAGAGCCACTGCTGTTTATCAGAAATATCCAGACAACTTGTTGAGTAGGATGAAGTAGGATTTGGGATCCTGGAGATAAGGTCAAGCCCCAGGACTGCCGGCCAACGCTTGAGCTGAGGCAGGAAAGGCGGAGGCCTCAGAGCTCAGACTTCAAAACCAGGATGGCCAGGGCGGGAGAGGCAAAGCAGGAGCAGCACAGCGCTCTCTCTATCCGGGCTCCGGCCATGGTTGGTGGCTTCTGAGTCCTTTCCCTGTGGCCGCGCCTTCTGCTCTGCAGCTAACATTACACAGCATCGGAGAACCAGGTGTCCCGCTGGATGTTGGCAACGTGATGGTGGAGAAGGACTTCACGGCCCTTCAGTTCAGGGAGGCAGATGTGAACATGAACCCTGAGGTGGTAAATGGCACCTGAGCTGTTAGTGTGCCTGCTCCGGAACAGCCAGTAGCACATGCTGCCACCAGGAGTCCATCCCCTGTCCTCAGCCTCCACATTCAAATTCTCTGGGAGAGACAGCTGACAAGCAGCCCGTAAGCAGGAATTTCATATCATGTAGCAAAAATGGTGCTGGGATAATTTGATTTCTGTATGAAGATTTTATTGAAAATGATCTCATCATATGCAGTATAAATGTAAACCATGGATAAATTAGCGGAGTAAATATGAAAGTTTAAATTTCAGAACTACCACAAAATACAGAGTATCTTTTGAGGGTGCTGGGAATGAAATGCAGGATATTGCACACGTGGGCCAAGCACTGTACCACTGACCTACATCCCCAGCCCTTAAGATATCATAATGACGC
>PVJO010025030.1:0-23372 GCA_004026905.1 Hystrix cristata | reverse complement strand
GAATCTAGAAAGTAAATGGAAAGAAATAAAAAGAAAAGAAAAGGAACACCTAAAAAGGGGTGACATGAAAATAGAAGGGAAACTATTAATTTATAAAGGAAAGGAGGGTTCTTTACATGTTCTAGATGTTGGAACTTTGTCTGAGGGAGAGCTGGAAAAAATTTTTCCCACTCTGGGGTTTCACCCTGCATTATTGGGGGTTTCATTTGCTGTACAAAAGCCTTTTAATAGGATGTGGTCCCAAGCAGTGTTTCTTTGTATTGTTTCCTGTGCATTTTGGGTTCTGTTCATAAATTTTTTCCCTACACCTATGTCTTCAAGGGTTCCTCCTATCTTATTCTCCAGTAGATTTAGTGTTTCTGTTTTAATGTTTAGAACTCAAAAAAATCAAACCCTGCAAATTTAAAGATGCAATCCAAGTATGGGCATCTGAAATGAATAAATATTTCTCAGAGGAAGACATAAAAATGGCAAAAAAATATGTGAGAAAGTGCTCAACATCACTGGTCATTTGAGATATACAAATCAAAACAATGCTAAGATTCCATCTCGCCCCACGAAGAACAGCTATTATCGAGGAATCAGCCAGTAATAAATGCTGGCGGGGCTGTGGGGAAAAAGGAAGCCTCCTCCACTGTTGGTGGGAATGTAGACTGGCCCAAACACTGTGTAAATCAGTGTGGCGATTCCTCAAAAAAACTGAAATTAGAGCTTCTATTCTACCCAGCTATTCCGGTGCTTGGTATCTTCCCAGAAGAATTAAAAACATCACACTACAGCAATATATGCACAACCCTGTTTATAGTGCCAAAATTTGTAATAGCTAAGTCTGAAAACAACCCAAATGCCCATCAACTAATGAATGGTTAAAGAAAATGTGTTTTTTCTACACAATGGAGTACTATTCTGCCATAACAAAGGACATATTAGAGATGTTTTGAGCTAAATGGATGCACCTTGAGAACATACTCTTAAATGAAATAAATCAGATACTCATAAGTACATATCAAATTGGTTCTCTAATATGAGAAACCAAAAATGTAAATAATGACAAAGAGTTATAATAGGTATTAGGTGGAAGAAAGATAATTTTCAAAGGAGAGGAGAACTAGAAATGGAGGAGGGGGAAAAGAAGGAAGGGAAAAAGAAAACAAAAGAAAAACAGTTAAAAATGGAAAAAAAAATGTAAATAAACCTGATGTAAATAGGGAAGGACGGGGGAATAGAAGGGAGGGGTGGGGAAGAGTGGGAAACCAAGTATAGCATGTACAGGTACGAATTAGTCATGATGAAGGTAATCATTATGTATACAATGGACCAGTACCTGTTTTTGGTAAAAAGAAATAGACTGAGAATGTGAGGAACAGATTTGTGAATGGAGCTTCAGCACCCTTGAAGGTCTCCATCATTGGTCTCTCCTGTATGCCAGGGACTCTGGAGGGGACTTCAGTCACTCAGTTGGAAAACTTAAAGGTCATCAGTATAGCCAGATCCTTGAGTAGCAGAGATGAGATGCAGTGTTCAGGCACCAAAGGAAAAGGTTTATGTGCCTACCATGATGGGGAGCAGGAGCAAAGGGACAGGGAATCATGGCCTTTTAATCTTTTTCTTTGTGGAATCAATGTTGGTTTCCAAGCACATTTATTTATTTTTCTCCTGAATGAATTTTTCTGCTAAACAAATTCCTAATGGCATATTTCATCTGAGCATTCCTTAACGTGTAGATCAAAGGATTTAACATGGGTGTTATCAAAGTATAGAAAATCTCAATTGCTTTATCAATGGACAAAGTTGTTGCAGGTCTCATGTAAACAAATACGCAGGGCACAAAGAACAAGACCACCACCATGATGTGGGAAGCACAGGTAGAGAGCGCTTTCTGCTGCCCCTCCGCACTGTGAGTCTTTAGGGAGGACAGAATGGCCATGTAGGAACACAGAAGAAGCAAGAAATTTAACAGACAGATGAAGCCACTGTTGGCAGCAACAAAGGACCCCAAAGTGTGGGTATCGGTGCAGGCCAGCATGAGCAAGGGGTTCAGATCACACATAAAGTGATCGATGATGTTAAGGCCACAGAAGGGCAGTGGCAAGATGAAGAGGATCTGTATGGTTCCATGAAGAAAGCCTCCCACCCAGGACACTCCCACTAGCAGGCTGCACACTCTCCAACTCATGATGGTTGGATAGTGCAAAGGCTTGCAGATGGCCACATAACGGTCATAGGCCATCACGGTCAGCAGGATGACCTCTGTGCCCCCAATGAAGTGTTCTGCAAAGATTTGAGTCATGCATCCATTAAACAGGCTGGTCTTCTTTTCATGGAGTGAATCAATAATTAACTTTGGGGTGTTGACTGAGGAGTAGCAGGCATCAATAAAGGAGAGATGGGCCAAGAAAAAGTACATCGGTGACCTCCGTAGAGGGCTGACAATGATGGTGATAAGGATGAGCAGATTTCCTCCCATGGAGATGATGTAGATGAGCAAAAACACAGCAAAAATGATTTTCTGCATCTGCGGGTTTTCTGTAAGCCCCAGTAGGACAAATTCAGTCACATTGTTTTTATTCGCCATGTACTTAAGGCAGAGGTTAATTATATTACCTGAAAAAATGTTAACAGACCCTTGAATTTTTTAACCTTCTTCATACTAGTAAATAAGATATGCCTGGAGTTTATCGATCTTTGAAAATATATGGGGTTTTCTGATTTTACAGATAAAACAAACAGCTGTCAATTCTTGCATATTACTCAATTTTTCTCCTGGGAAAGATTCTGTGGAAGACACCTCTGTATGCATGAGAAACTCTTGTAGATACATAAAGCAGGAGGCCAGTTAAGTACACTTCAGTGTCTGAGGTGATGAAGAGCCCAAACTGAAGGAATATTTTTGAAACAGAGTGGATTTTATACCCCAAAGTGGAAGTAGAGGAAGGATGACATAACCATCAATCCAAAGGACAATATCATCTTTTATTACTAGAAATTGTGTCCACTGCAGGGTGATTGGAAAGATAAGTAAAAGAATGACATGAAGTTTGAAGAAGGGCAAAGATTGCTCACCACGCGAGTAAATGTCTTCTTTCCTCTCGTGTGTACCAGAGTGAGGTTTAGTGACAGGGGAAGCTAAAGCTGGGCGTCTCAGACAGCTAAATGTGTATCACAGTTCATGTAAACAGGGGTAGCGTAATAGTGTAAAAATACAATGAAAGTGTGAAAGAGCGGCGGTGAAATAATTTTAATACTTTCCATTAGGACTTATCTACTTATAATAGCTAATACTGTTGTAAAATTTTAGTGTTTGTTCCATGTTTGGCTTGGTGCATGTCCTTTACATACACGATTCCCTTCAATGCTTAGCATAACCTGCTTTCTTGGCTTTTTTTAGTGCATTTTACAGGGACAAAAGACTCTTGCAGACTACATTTTATTGTTAGAGTACCAAAGATAATACGAACGAACACCTGCTGAACATGTCATGTAGCCGAAGTATTTTTGCAGGCACTTACTGACTTGATTCTCACTAAAAACACACTCTCCACATAACACTGTCATTTTTTAACCTATCTTTAAGTTATTTTACTTGTAAGACAAGCACAATGATGTCAAAGCTCCTGCCTCAGGACAGGCAGTTAATAGATGGCAGAGCCAAGAATTACACGCAAATTATTCTTATTTTTCTGTTTGTTCTCCAATTGCTAACTGATATTTCCTTTAAATTCTTATTTTTCACCTACATACCCCATCCTGTCCTGTTATAATAAACAATGTTAATGTAATCTTGTTTAATATGATGATAGTGATTATTATTGTGGTCACAATTCTTCAAAAGCAACTCTGGGTGTTAATATAGACAAATGTTGACACAGTTTAACTCTCAAATGTGAAGCACAGTGAATACTACTTCATTCTTGGAAGGCGCCTTTACCTCAACCTGTCCCTCCGCCCACTGCGTGAACCCAGATTGTGAGGAGATTGTTTTTAAACATGTGTCAGAGGGGTTAAGCATACTGGTTTAAGAGCCAGGAAGCTGATCATGGAATTCTTGTTCCTCCATGTGGAATTTCTCTTACCTGGTGTTTTTCCTGACACTTCACACATCTGATTTAGCATGAATAAAGTCTAAATGAGAATATCATTTCATATTTGTTATGAGAATTGACCAGTCCATGAACACATAAAACATAATTTTGAAGCACATTTATTTTTTTATTTTTTTTAGTGCTGGGGATCGAACTCAGGGCCTTGTGCTTGCAAGGCAAGCACTCTAACCACTGAGCTAAATCCCCAGCCCCTGAAGCACATTTATTTTAATGCCTGTCAGGCATTCAACAAAGAAGCAGAAATGATAGTTTGAGCAATAAAACAGATAGATATTTTACTGTGCCATAAACTCAGCAGGAGTTCTTACCATCTTACATTTCTAGAAGCCACAAAGACTTCTCTGCAGTTGATCCCAGAAAGATTCTCCATATTAGGGCTTGATTTCACCCGTTGATGACTTTTGTCACTTGATATGAATGTATGGATATTTTGTGCATTTGAGGTGTACTTGGAATCTGTTTTCACTCTCATGGTTAGTGTTGTCTGGAAAAGAAAGTGTCCCATGACAAAATGATGTCTCTTGATTTTAGAGAAGTGGGTTTTATCAACTGCTTCCTGTCTCTGAGTCTCCGATGGTTCAGTGTGAAGTTATATTTAATTGTGTTAATAATTGCCATAATTATATTTACTAGCTATGTCTTAAGAACTTGGGGGAAGGATGAAATGCCAAATGATGATATTTAACAATGTAATAATTGCTCTGCTTGAACAGTGACAATGTTAAAGAACACTGAAGTTGAAAACTTACCTTTGTACTCTGGATGATTTTAATAATGTTTGGGGACTTTTGGAAACAATCCCATCTTCGAAGTAACCTCCTCTTGGAAGAAAATTCTCCAATTAAGAAAGAAACTGTGCACTTGTAAAGAGATTATTTGGAAGATGCAATATCAATTCCACAAAGAAGTGTCACTGTAAACCTAAATCTTTCCTTCTTTTCTGGAGTCTAAAAATGTTTTTGTTGAAAAGCTGGGATTTGAATTTAGAGAGGATCCTCTTGATATGCTACAGGAAAATGATGTTCATTATGTGAGTCTGGTCCTGCAGGAAGAAGATTGAAAGCCTGAAGGAAAATTTTTCAAATGGGTCCCCTGCTCAGGATAAACCTCACTTTGGATGTGTGAACTACAGCAAAAAATGTTTTCTTCGTGGAGTGTGAGAATATTTAAGGTGGTTTCAGTAAAGGCTGAGAGATCTTGTTTCTGTGCTTTCTCTCCCAGGAATTAATTATCCACTTTGGTGAAAGGCTTTCTCTTAGCATCATGTTCTGGAAAAACATGTTAGAGAATCATCCACTCTTGGATAGTAATAGTGTTCCCTGAACCTGGAACACACACACGTGAGAGTCGCCTTCCTGTAGACACACCTGGCTTGCTAGAAAGGCTAAGCACTGTATGGAGAATGTGGTGGTGTCACTCTGGCTTTTGGTTTAATGCCGTAGTCTCCTGGTGACTCTTGTCACAGAGGGAATAGTTTTCTTCTTTCTAATAATAAAGTACTTTGAAAATCTGCTATTGGTTGTGTGGAGAATTAAAACAGTGAAGGCTTAAAATGAATCATTGCTATTTAAAAATACTTAACTTCAAATGCCACTTTTCGTACTTCCCAGAGTGTTTTGGAAGTAACCAGAAACCCCAGCAAGCTCACATTGCAGTTCATTCTGGGACTGCACGGCCTGGTCGTGCAGAGCAGGTTGGAGGGATGTTTAAAACACAAGAAGAGCATTCTGGTCCTTCTGAAGTTTATTATTTTTCTTGTCCCACTTAGACAAGTGATTATGGGAGATGCTTGTTGAAATACTGCGGTTTTCATTTGAAAGTTCCTGATCACTAATGATACTGTGCACATTTCCTTACGTTATTCAACTTTAGTGTGTTATCTTTGGTGAAGGTTCTATTTCCGCCTTCAGTGAACTTCAAAATAGTGTATACTTATGTAGTTTTAGATGTCAACATCCTTAAAGTATAATTTTTGCTGTTTTTAAGATTTGTAAATATATATATATAATTTACTCAAAGTAAATGTATTGCATTTTTATTTTTAATACACTTCTTAGAAGTACAATTAATATACAAATACTTTCAACATATAATATGCCCAATGTATTGGTTTGGATATATTTATACATATATATTACCGTTGCTACTATCTATGTGATAAATCCCTCTAGTTACCTAACCAGCCTCCTCTCAAAGTGACCTCCTGCCTTCATCAGTATGATTACTATTATTACGGTTATTGTTTTGGGGTTAAGAACACCTACCACAAAATTTATTCTTTTAACAATGTATGTATCCAACACAGTAATGATGTATGTTCCATGTGATGGTATATGGAGCTCTACAACTTTGTCATCTTGTGCAGCCAAGACTTTCCACCCTTGACTAGCATCTCGCCCCTCCCCTTCCCCAAGTAAAGTGCACCACCATTCCTCTCTTTGGATCTATGGAAACTCTAAAAGATTCATTTTACTGATAGAGATGTTTCTTAAAAAACTAAAAAAAAGAGCTATCATTGCATCGCATTGTCCAAATTACCAGTGTGTACCCAAACAAATGAAATTCATCATGTTATACAAATACGGCATACCTTGGCTAAGGAATCTAATTTGTTCTATGATTTTGGGGAACATAGCTACGTTTGTGTTTGTGTGGAGAAGATGTCTGTGGTTATAATTGTTACCCGATGTGGAGTTTGTGAAGAGAAGCAAAATTTTACTGAAATCCTTTTTCTGCCAAACCAATTGCTGGCAAACAGAAACATTGGTGAACCGAGGTATTACTCTACCTATGTACACACTTTTATTTCAGCACTACTCAGAGTAGCCAAGTTATGAAATCAAGCTAATTGCTCATCCACACATAAATGGTCTAAGAAAATGTGAAACATACACACAATAGAATATTATTCAGTCATGAAAAAGAACAGGATCATTTCACTTGCAGGACAATAGATGGAGCTAGAGATATCATGTTAATCATAATAACCTGGACTCATTAAAGGTTCAATGTTTTCTCTTGTACGTTGAATCTAGAAAGTAAACAGAAACAAAACAAAACAAAAGAAACACCTAAAAAAGGATGGCATGAAAGTAGAAGGGAGACTGTTAAATTACAAAGGAAAAGAAGGTTCTTTATATGTTCTAGATGTTAGAACTTTGTCTGAGGGACAACTGGCAAAAACTTTTTCCCAGTCTGGGTTTTTTTTCTCCACACTATTGGTGATTTCTTAGGCTGTGCAAAAGCCTTGTAATAGCATGTGGTCCCAAGCACTGATTCTTTGTATTATTTCCCGTGCAGTCTGGGTTCTGTTCATAAATTTTTTTTTCCCTACACCTACGTCTTCAAGGGTTCCTCCTGTTATAGTCTCCAGTAGATTTAGTGTTTCTGTTTTAATGTTTAGAAATCAAAAAAATCAACTCCTCCAAATTTAGAAACGCAATCCAAAAATGGGCATCTGAACTGAATAAACATTTCTCAGAGGAAGATAGAAATGGCAAATTAATATATGAGAAAGTGTTCAACATCATTGGTTATTCAAGAGATGCAAATCAAAACAATGCTAAGAGTCCATCTCACTCCAGAAAGAACAGCTATTATCAAGAAAGCAACCAATAACAAATGCTGGCAGAGTTGTGGGGAAAAAGGAACCCTCCTCTACTCTTGGAGGGAATGTAGACTGGTCTAAGCACTGTGTAAATCAGTGTGGAGATTGCTCAAAAAATTGCAACTAGACTTTCCATTTGACCTAGCTATTCCTGTGCTTGGTATCTTCCCAGAAGAATTAAAAACATCACACTACAGCAATCTATGCACAACCATATTTATAGCAACAAAAATGGTAATAGCTAAGTCTTGGAAACAACCCAAATGCTCAACAATTAATGAATGGCTAAAGAAGATGAGGTTTTTCTATACAATGGAGTACTACACAGCCATAAAAAGGACAAACTAGAGACATTTGTAGGTAAATGGATGCACCTCAGAACATATTCTTAAGTGAAATAAATCAGACACGCATGAGTACGTATAGAATTGTTTCTCTGATATGAGTAAACCATAAGTATAAATAAGGACAAAGAGTTATAATAGACATTAGGTAAAGAAAGATAATAGTCAAAAGAGTGGAGAACTAGAAAGGGAGGCGGGGGAAGAGAAGGAAGGGAAAAAGGAATGGGCATTTACCTCGGTGGTTAGAGTCCTTGCCTTGCAAGCAAGAGGCCCTGAGTTCGATCCCCAGCACACACACACACACACACACACACACACAAAAGAAGCGGAAAAAAAATGAAAGCAAAAAGGATTAACAGTGAAAAAATGTGAATAAACCTCTTGTAAATAGGGAAGGATGGAGGAATAGAAGTGAGATGTGGGGAAGAGGGGGAGAAACCAAGATACAGCATGTCCAGGTACAAATTAAACAAAATGAATGTAATCATTATGAGTACAATATACCAATACATGTTCTTGGCAAAAAAATTTTAAAAAATTAAAAAAAGGAAAGGAAGAGGATGAGAATGTGAGAAACAGATTTGCGAATGGAGCTACAGCACCCTTGAATGTCTCCATCATTGGTCTCTCCTGCACACCAGGGACTATGGAGGGGACTGTAGTCACCCAACTGGAAAACTTAAAGGCCATCAGTACAGCCAGATCCTTGAGTAGCAGAGGATGAGATTCAGGGTTCATGTGCCTTCCATGATGGGGAGCAGAAGCCAATCAGCAGAGAATTATGGCCTCTCAATAAATTTCTAGACTCGAGACAGTTTATATTCCCAGAACCCCTCGAAGCGGAGGTGGTGTTCCCTTGAAAAATTTCACCAAAAATTTACGCTGTCAGTTGTTTACCCATCTTTCCCTAAGGGGACTTCCGGTAACCACACATTGGGCAAAGGAAATAATTAGACTTTTTAGATATTACTGGACCCTGGTTGTGAACTAACATGGATCTAGGCAAGCCGAAGCATCACTGTGGCCGTCCAGTTAGAGTACAGGATCTATGGAGATCAGGCGATCGCTGGAGTTTCACCCAAGCTTTGACTGACTCCTAGTATATCTATCAGGTTCCTGAATCCATCTTGTCATGTTCCCATTTCCAGAATGTATCACTGGGACAGGTCCACTGAGTCCTTGGGTGAATGGGTTTCCTAAGCTCTGATGTGAACACTGTTTTGGTGGGAAAGGCCAAAGGGAAGCCACTAGAGTTACCTCTAAAAGCATGTTTTTTTTTTGTTTTTTTTTTTTTTTTTTTTTGACCAAAATTGAATGTTTTTTTCACATATTTCTGCCTTTTGCTTGAAATTCTTACTACGGATCAGATTATCCAATCAACAGCACCCATGTTACAGAAGAATTTTCGGGTGTTGAACTTTCATCTGCCAGGTCAGTCTGACACCTTTAGTCTCAGTCACTTGCAGAGTCTCAGGTCATGCGCGACACGTACAAAACTGTTGACAGTATCATCTCTCAGGCTCTGTGTACAGCATTCTAAGGACCTGTTTAACCTGCACCCCAAAACCTTCCCAACCTTTCCCCCCAACCAGCTCCAAAGCCTTCTGGACTACACGGTGATCTATGATCATAAAAATGACCCCACTTTCCTGGTACCAGCAGACAGAGTGTCTCTGTGATCCAGGCAGACACATCCAGAACTGTGCTTTCTACATCTCTCAAGCGGCTCCAATTAAAATAACAATTAACATTAGCTATCACACACCATAATATTGCTAGACACAAATGAACATCAATTTGACATGTAAAATCATAAGACATCCTAATGAAAATTATTATATTTTAGGTATAGATAGTCAACTCGCGTGTACTGTGTGCCCAGCACAATTAATGCCTCAAAAATGGTAGCCAGTTTATCTCTTTGCTCATCATTGTGTAGCAGTGTATTATATGATTAAAGAATATGGTTTGGAAAATCTCAATTCTATTTATTGAATTAGCAGTCTGGTTTTAAAATTTAATTTAATTTTATTTGTACATGTCTGCAATTCACACACTCTACAATCATCTTGGGAAATGGTTATATGTACATATTACAGATTATTTTTCTAATTCCCTTACCCTTCCCTTCCCTTCCCCACTCTTTGTCTGGTACCCCATCACCTTTTACATACTTGTAGATGTTATTGTTTTAGCTCATGTTGTGGCCTATGATGTTTACACTGGTCGGAGTTACTAGGGTCCTATACATGACATATCTTTATTCCTCTCACGTCCCCTTCCCTCCTCCTTGCCCCTTGTTCTTGATACCTTGGGCCACTTCCCTATTGAACAATGGCTTCCCCTTCTCTTAGTGTCATTACAAGATAAAATGAAAATAACAGTGCTTCCCTCTTTTGAGTTTTACAGAGGTTATTTTCCCAATGCTAAAAGTACGAAATCCTATGGATCAACCTGCATGCCTTAAGCTAGGTGAACAAAGCCCCAAATCTGGTAGTATTTTCCAAGTATACACAGAATGATCCCAGTTTAGTTTGTGTTCTCTCTCTTGTCTTGCATCCATTTATACTTTCATCAGTATAGAAAACAGACAGCATTTTTTCTTTGACCTCTAAGCACTAATTGCTTAGGCAACAGAGATTGTCCTTTTGAACACTTTCTTTGTGGAATCAATGTTGGGTTCCAAGCACATTTGTTTACTTACTTTTCTCCCAAACAAATTTTTCTACTAAACAATTTTCTGATGGCATCTTTCATCTGAGTATTTCTCAATGTGTAGATCAAAGGATTTAACATGGGAGTTATCATGGTATAGAATATGGTAATGGCTTTATCAATAGATAAAGTAGTTGCAGGTCTCAGATATACAAACAAGCAGGGCACAAAGAACAAGAGAATAACCGTGATGTGGGATGCACAGGTGGAGAGGGCTTTGTGCTTTGCCTCCAAGCTGTGCGTTCTTAAGGAGCATAGAATGGCCATGTAGGAGACCAGCAGAAGCAGGAAATTGAACAGACACATGAAGCCACTGTTGACAGCAACGAAGAGTCCCAGAGTGTGGGTATCGGTGCAGGCCAGCTTGAGCAAGGGGTTCAGGTCACACATAAAGTGGTCAATGACATTAGGGCCACAGAAGGGCAGTGGCAAGATGAAGAGGATCTGTATGGTTGTGTGAAGAAAGCCTCCCGCCCATGTCACTCCCACGAGCAGGCTGCACACTCTCCGGTTCATGATGGTTGTATAGTGCAGGGGCTTGCAGATGGCCACATAACGGTCGTAGGCCATCACGGTCAGCAGGATGATCTCAGCACCTCCAATTAAATGTTCCCCAAAGACTTGAGACATACATGCATCGAACGGGGTGGTCTTCTTTTCACGGAGTGAATCTACAATCAGTTTAGGGGTGTTGACTGAGGAGTAGCAGGCATCAATGAAGGAGAGATGGACCAAGAAAAAGTACATGGGGGACCTCCACAATGGACTGGCGGTGATGGTGACTACAATGAGCACGTTTCCTACCACTGAGATGAGGTAGATGAGCAAAAAGACTGCAAATATGATTTTCTGCATGCTTGGTTTCTCTGAAAGCCCCAGTAGGATGAACTCTGTCACATTGTTCCTATTCTCCATGTGAAAGAAGTTACTTATGTTACCTAAAAAATAGTAATACAACCTTGAATTTATTAATAAATTATTATTAATAAGCCAATAATAAAAAAATTGTAAATTAATGATAGTAAATGTATGGATGCCACAAGTTGTGAAATTATTTGAGATTTTCTGGTGTGTGTGTGTGTGTGTGTGTTAGCACAAAGATCAGTCTTGATCACTCAATTTGCCTCTTTGATGAAGATGTTTGTACATCTGTACACGTGGAATTATTGTAAACACACTAGGTATGAGGTTTTCTAAGTACACTTAAGTGTTTGAGATGATTAAGAGCCTAAATCAAAGTAGTTGATTTTTTTTGAGTAAAATCTAAGTCCAAAAAGGGAGGTAGAAGCTAAAAAGGGAGGTAGAAAGTAATAGAGTGATAACAATGTAAAGATAATGAATGTTGTCTTTTATTCTTGAGAAATAAGGAAGATTGAAAAGTAATTCGCAATATGAGTGGAAGGATGACATGGAATTTGAGAAAGAGGCAGTCTTGGATACTATTTTAGTAAACAGCTTCACTTGTCATGAATAAGTCAGAATGGAACTTAGTCCGAGGTGGAAGCCAAGATAGGAATCCCATTTAGCAAAGTAGTTATTATAGTTCATGTTAAAGCACGCACTGCAAGGTCAGAGCAATTGAAATGCACTAAAATGATAAAAGAGCTACTGTAAAATAATTTATAATATTTTCACTGAGTCTAATAAATTTAAAATGGGCAATAATAAAATTTTAAGGATTAAACCACATGTGGCATGATACCAAGTATTCCGCTTTCACACGTCTCTTTCTAATACTTAGAATAGCCTGTGTAGTTGGTGTTATTTCATCCATTTGACAGATACAGAAATGATCTCAGGGACTAATATTTATTGTCACAATAACAATATTAACTAAAATTTATTGAATACTTCCTGTATTTTAAGTATTTTTGCAAACAGTTACTGACTTTGTATTCACTAAAACCTAGTAAATGTGTAATGCTCTCATCTTGCATCTATAATTATAGTTATTTTTCTAGTAATAGAAGGATCGAGTACTTAAGGTTCCTGCTGCAAGGCAAGCAGCTAATAGATAGCAGAGTCACGAATAAGTCATAGGTATTCTTATTTATATTTTCTTCCATTCCTAAAAAGTATTTTCCTCAAACTTCTTATTTTAGCCAATCCAACTGTATCTCATATTGTCACGTTATAACATAAATCTTGAACTAATAATCTCCTTTAACAAGGTCATAGTGATTATATTAACATTATTTCACAGGCAACTTTATATAAAGCAAATTAATCACAAGACATATAGATCAGTGATGATACAATTGAATTAAAAAATATCCAGCAAGGTTTTGGGAAGGCTCTTTGATCATGACCTCTTTCTCAGCCCCGGTCCTCCCTTCTGTGATATTATGCAGCATGGGCCTCCAGACTTCTGAAAACTTTTGAAAGCATTCACTGGAGTATCATCTAACATACATACACTTTCAGGTCTCTAGTGTGTTTGGATATATTTAAATTTTGTTTTCATCCTCATGATTAGCCTTGGTTATAAAATGATATATCACAGTAAAATAATGATTTTTGGGTAAGAGAGCCAGCATTATAATTTACTTCACATCTTTGAATCTACAATTTTCCAATATTAAATTAGGTTAGTGATATTTAGCAACTTTCTTTCAAAAACTTGGGGTGGGAATGAAAGATCTTGTGACTGTTTGATGAATGTTACGAAGTAGTGGTTACTGTATATGAAAAATAACAATATTTTGTTTAATGTATTTGAAAAATAACAGTAAGTGATAGATATATCAAAACTTACCTTAGTAGCATAGATGATCTTAGATAGCCCCCCAAAATCCCATCTTTAAAGTGAGCTCTGCTTGGAATAAGAAACTTTTAATATGAAACACATGATGTTCTTGCAAATACACTGTCCAGCTAGTTCAAATCAAATCTATATTCTTAAGAAAGTGTCTTTATAAGTCTGAATCTTTCTTTCTCAAGTAAAGCCTAATAATATTTTCATGGAAAATCTGGGGCTTTTATTTAGAAGAGATTCTTTTGATAAACAATGGAGAAATAATTTTCATTAAGTGGCTCTGATACTGCAGGGCAGAAGGTAGAAAGTTTGGAGAAAAAATATTCAAATAGGTTACTCCATTAGCAATGAATTTTGCTCTGGATGCACAAACTACAGCAAAAATAATATTCACCCTGGTGCATAAGGATATTTAAAGCAGTTTCCATCAAGATTGAGGGACCTTGTCTTGTAGCTGTCCTTTCTCTCCCAGGAATTAATTACCTCCTTTGATAGAAGGACTGTCTTTAGAAGGAGGTAGTGAAAAAGCATATCTGAGAGTCATCCACTCTTGAGTAGGGAATGGTATTCCTGAGTCTTCTTTCTCTAGATGAACCTGGGTTGTGGGGAAGGCTAGATGTCATGTGAATAACATGGTGGCACAACTCCAGCTTGGCATCCAGTGACACAGTTTCTGGTGATGCTTGCCAGAGAGGGAACCTCTTTCTTCTAAGCAATGTTACAGCACTTCTGAAAATTCATTATTGATTACTTGAGAGCTAGTGTATCATAAAATTAATGATAATCATTTTAAACTATGTAGCATTAAAGGCCACTTTTTGTATTTCAAGAGTGTTTTAGAAGCAGCCAGAAATCCCAGAAGATGCCGTATTACAGTTAATTCTGAGACTCCAGGAGCTGGTCAATATAGAAAACTAGGCATTACAAAGATGGAGAGAGATTTAAAATGCAAGGAGATAGTTCTAATCATTCTACACTTTTCTAGTGGTAAATTATTGTGGTAAATTGTATTGTACTTTGAAAGTTTGTAATGACTAAGGATATTGTACACTTTTGTGGACATTAGTATTTCATCTTTTGTAAAGTGTATATTCTTTTATAATTTTTTCACATAGTTTTATTCATCATTAACATATTGCAGACACAACTCCTCTGTTAGGTAAAATTTTGTATAACATACAAAAAATTGTGTATTTATAATATATACAGCTTGCAACTTAGGAGATAAGGATACATTCATGTAACTACCATAACAATGTATGCCATAAACCTATCCAATATTATAATCTCTAATACAGTATCAATATCTACAAGCTCTGTGTTGTATCGATGACTAGAATTTAATCAACCAGTGCAACCAAACTTTCTACCCTTTGACTAATGTCTCCCACTTTCTCATTCCACAGTCATGGCCACCACTATTCCACCTCCTGAATCAGTGAGAGTATTTCAGATTTATCCTACAAGTGGTGCTGTGTCAAATTTGTGCTCTTGGGTCTGATTTACATTTCTCAACATAATGTATCCCAAGCTCATCCATGTGACTTTTCATAAGGCTGAATAATATTGCATTATTATGTACATATCACATTTTAATCTAATCGTCTGTCAATAGATATTCAGGTTTCTTACACATCTTGGCCATTGTGAATAGCATGCAACATAACTGAGGATGCATATAGGATTTTGGGATCCTGATTTTAATTTTTGGAATATGCCCCCAACAGTGGGATGATGGGATCGTATGTAGCTATGTTTTATAATTTTTAAAGGAACCTGCATACTGTTTTAAATAAAGGCTATGCCAGTTTACATCATTTACACCAACAGTGGACAAGGGTTCTTCTCTCCTCATATCTTTGGAAAAATGTCTGCGAGACCCCTTGTATCATTTCTTTTACTTAGCTTGTTTTTATTCGTTTGCCTTTGATTTGTGAGGACTCTTCACATATTTTGGATATTTACACCTTCTCAGATAATGCGGTGGTTATAAGGGTCAGTTTTAAAGGCTTCGGGATCCACCCAGGAGACTGATGTAATGTACTTCTGGGTGTGTCTGGGTGCCCGGTGGTGGTATGGCCTCGGGGTCTATGTCTGCTCCCCAACACTTCCTCTCTGTAACTGTCCCTTGCTCTGCTTCCCAGTTGACATGAACCAAACAGCTTTGCTCAACCATGCAATTTCACTATGACACTTCTGCCTTTAAACAGCTGATCATTGACCAAGTCCCCTAAAAACATAAGCTAAATGAAACTTCTTTTCGCTTATGTTGTGGTGTCAGGAATTGTGTCCAGCTACAAGAAAGTGGACTAATACATAAAATTGCTACCAGAGAGGTGGTGTCCTTCCCGCAGCTGTACTTGATCATGTGGTTTAGAACACTTCAGAACTGGTTTATGGGAGGAAAACTCGGAAAGCTCCAAGCACAGCTGACCTTGCCAGAAGAATAGATAGTTTTTGTAATGTGTGGACCGAGACTTGGGCAAGGGCAGAAAGCTGGAGAGGGTGACATGGCCACAGGGAAGTCTTTGATATGCTTCCCTGGAAGGGGCATAGACAGAGCAGGTAGGTAGCTGCAGAGACTATCACAGAGGGAACGGGGCAGCCGTCAAGACGATCCCTTTGGAAATCAATGGAAGGCCAGGCAATTGATCTGCCATAATGCACCTTCCTCCACTCCAGCACAGCTGGAGGTTGCTGATGATAAGACAGAAGAAGAAAACCTTTGGCTGGCCATGCCCAAGGGGCACAGCAGAAAGCAAGCAGAGATCTGGCTACAGGGGAGTGAGAAGCAGCCTCAGCGGTCTGTGGGATGCCCAGCCATTAAATCAGAGGGGGAGGGGGCAATCAAGTGCCAGCAGACACATCTAACCACCAAATTTAATCACAGCGGGTTGGAGCTTAGCCCCCCAACAATTGCTGCACATCAGTGACTCTATCGTAAATTATTAAATAGTATCTTTCATAGTACCAGCATATTAGTTGGATCAGATCCGCTTACAACTTCCTTCAATCTCTAGTTATACTTCTTCCCACTTTCCTTTTTCTACCTCTTCAAATAACCTTTCAAATCTCCTCCCTCCTTCTGTCTCTGTGTTGGACATTTGACATTTTAATTATAATACATTCTGGGGAGTGTCTTTTTTCATGATGATTGGCTAGTGTCCTGAAACCTTGCTTTCTTGCGTGTGGAATCCTTTTTGGATCCTAGGGAAGTTTTCTCTTACAATTTCTGTAAACAAATTCCTTATTCTTTGTTGCTGTCTCTAGCTTATCTCTAACTCCAGTTAGGCTTAGGTTGATCTTCTTAGTACTGCCTAACAGCTATTGGTTGAATTTTTCTCGTTCTCTTATCTTTTTTAAGGCTTCTTACAGTACATTGTCATAATTTACCATTTTGTGTTTGCTTTCAGAAACATTGTCTTCACATCAGTCATGCCTGAAGTTTATGAATTCTATACAAGGTTTTAAAGTCTGGTATTTATGTCTGGTATTTTTTGTGGTTTCTTTATCTTTGGTGAATATGTCATTCATATTCCTTTACATTATTATTATACTTTGAGTTTTAAAGTTGATAAACTTTTAAAAGTTAAGCATTTACATGTATCCATTAATGTATTTAATGAAAACATTAAATTAATTTTAACATTTCATTTATTTTTTATATGAATCAACAGATTTATTGACTGATTGATTGATTGGTGCTGGGGATCAAGCTCAGGGCCTTGTGCCTGTGAGGCGAGTACTCTAACCCTGAGCTAGATCCACAGCTCCAGTTTTATAATTTTAAACTATTTTAGAATACCTGAGATAAAAGGAGTAATGCAGTATTACTTCTCTACATGTGGCCGCACATGGACTAATTTTTTAAGATGTGTTCCAATTTTATTACATAGGGAAATCGATTGGCAATTCATGTTATTTCCTTGGAAAAATAGTCTTGCAAAATAAATGAATGATACTCTGCTATGGAAGGAAGACCTTTCAGATATTAAGATGATCTATTTTTGAAAAACATGATAGAATTTTATTAACCTATTTGGATCTAGTACTTCCTTTGTGGGATTATTTTTAACTTATAATAATTTATTACTAACACAATGATGATAAATTAGTTTCCTTATAGTATAATCAGAAAGTTTTTATAATTCACCTTGATTTAGAAAATGCTTTTTCAATGTGTTCAAAATTGTTGACATTTAATTGTTGATAATATTTTATAGCTTTGTTATCTCTATTTTTATGAGTTTATAGACATCATCATTCATATAGTTGGCTTTTTCTATATCTATATTATTTATCTATATTGTTTATCTTTATCTATATTTGTATTGTTCAAAAATGTGTCTATGTTTATCTTTATCTTTATCTATAGTGTTCAAAAATTTTTGTCAGAATTTTTCCAAGAACCAATGTTGCTCTGTCTTTCCCTTTTTCTCCTCCTCCTCCTCCTTCTTATCCTTTTTCAGTTTCCTTTTTATTAGTATCGGTTTGTAATACCTCAGGATCACATTCATCTTGGGGAACTAATACATGTGCATATCAAAACTTAATCATATTTATTTCCTCTAGCTCTCTCCATCCTCCTTCAGTATCTCCAGATCCCCTTTGATATCTATAAAATCTATTTCCCTATTTCTTATCATCTGCCTTTTATTTTGGTCTTTCATTATATTCTCGTGTTTCTCATATAACAGAAACCTGTGTCTCCTTTATTTCACTTAGCATTATGATCTCAAGATGCATTCAATTTCATGCAAATTACCCAACTCTTTTTCTTCTTTAGACAAGGTTAGGCTGATTGGGGCTGGCATTTTTGATTTCTAGTTTTCAGGGCTGATTATTTTCCAGCTAGATCTTATTTTCTGGGAAATAGTCACTCTGTGAAAATAATATGTATTCTCCAGTTGTTAAATGTATAATTTTTGCATGTATCTATATATACTTGCGAATTAGCTTGTTAAATCTTTCATATTCTTCTTGACTTAAAGCTAGCTTTATTCATCATTACTTGAAAAGAAAATTGAAATTTTTGCTTTAAGTGTGGATTTAGGCTGCGTCTATATTGCTAAACAAACATAGCCAAGATTGTACAGTAAAGAGAGCGATGTCAAGCGCCCTAATTTGAAGAGAGTATAGAATGGATTACAATCAAGTTATAACTATCAGAAAACCACAAGGAAAGTGTGATGACTGGAGGCTACTATGAGTTGAATGTGCCAATTAGAATACAGCTAGTCTTCAGAAGGAGTGAGAAGTGAAAGTGAGTGTTATTAAAATTAAAGTGAATCAGATGAGAAACCTTGCACAGACCTATGAGGGTGATCTATGGTGTGTGTAAAGGACTATGAATGATATAACCTGTTTCCTTAGATTCTGTGGGAAAAAGGTAACACAAAGCAAGCAAAAATAAATGAAAATAAGAGAAAATGTATTATAATTGAAACATCTTCCAAGTTCTAACTACTTACCTAATAGTAGCAGCTACCGATTGACACAAAGCAGTGTACATAACTTCTAATTTTCTGATGAGGCTAATTAAATCTTGAGGAACTCTTTAAACATTCATGATAATGGCAATGATTCTGAGGATAATATTTGTAAAAATAATATCTGCGATCTTCTTATGCTACTTCCTTAGCACATTGCTAAGTTTGGATTGTTAATAATGTACTTTTCCTTAGGGAAAGTACATTATATAAGCTTTGGTGACTTCATTAATTAAGGAATTATTCTGGTTGAGTAGAAAGATAGAAACAAATCCTAAAATTTCATCCATGCTATAAGATTACATAAATCCTGAATTGCTTATGTCATAACCCAAAAGATTGAAAGAAATTTTAAAACCATTCACATGACCACTTTAATAGCTTTGATGGTACTTTTACCACTACACATGAACTTGCTGCAAAAAAAAAGAAACAAACAAAAAAAACATAGGAGTACTTCCCTTGGGGCCTTTCATGTCTTTTAATTCAAAATATTCCCAAGAATGCATCTCTAAAATACATGTGTGGATTTAAGATTTATGGACAAGACAGATGCTTGCTACATCTATTGGCTGTTTCACATTACAATCACAGAAAAGTGGAGCTAGCCTGAAGGACCACTTTGACTTTCAAAGAAAGGTAAAACTGGCAGAAATAAAAATTATGATTAGTGTCTTTCTGTATATACATTTTCTTACAGTGGGATACCCTTTGGGTTTTATGAGCAACTATTTAATGAAACATTGACATTAGTGAAGTTTAATTTTTAATTTTAATTTCTGGTATATTTTTGTTTATGGTCATTTTCAAGAGATGACACTCAGGAAAGTCTGAATGGTGTTTGAGGGTAAATTAATTCAATAACAAAATATTTAAGCCTTGATTTGTATTTGTGAGAGGATAAGTCAAAATAATAAAAAAGCTACAGCTCCTGGACCACATCACTGTGGTTTAGATGAAGATCTTCCTCTTAGTATTCTCGTGGTCTTGGGATAAATTATTATTTGCAGAACAGAGGCAATAATACAATAAGATCATGCTACTGAGTCACGGTGAAGATGAAATACAGAATAAAATAAAAAGTTGTTAATGTTATTAAAGACTAGAAAACATTATTACTCAATATATGGCATGTAAACATTTTACTCCAAACAGATCAAATAATTAAGTCTATATTCTTTCGTCTCACATTTTTTCATTGATATAAATGTAATAAGTAAATAAAGAAACAGAAAAGTCATATAAAAACCTTCTTGATGGATTTTCACTACCCATATAATCTCATGACTTTAGTCATAAATCTACTTTCCAAGAACTGTTCTTCAGTGTTTTTCTTCTCCATTTCTCCTGCCAAACAGAAGTTTACATATCTTTGCAAAATAAATTTCTCCAGAGATGTTTTAAAAGAATTTAAACAGTAAAGGAGAGATTTGTGGACAATTTCTATTAAGTGAAATGTAGGTAATAAAATGGACTAAGAATTGTTCACTCCTAAAACCTTGTGTATCTATGAGTATGTGCAGGTGGGATGTACATGTGTGTGTGTGTGTGGTTGTGAAGAGGGGGTAGGATGAGAGTCTTCTGTATTTCAAGAACAGATGGGCTTGGAGCACGGGACAGAGTCTCTAGTATTTCAATACGAAGTAGCTTTACAGAGTTTTCTTTAATGTGCATATTTAGGAGTTTTAGGAAAAAGGTGAAAGTTTTTACATAAAAATCTTTTACGACAAACTATGTTTGTCTATACAGATGCCCCGCTTTGCTCTCCCTGGTTCCTTATTTCCAACCTCTCCATGTCCTGACCTTTGGCCAAACGTAATATAGAGAATCACTGAAACAATTATCAACCAACTCAGACTATTTTACTGTTATGATTAAGAGCCTTGGATTTTTAAATTAATAAATATTAATTTCACTTGATTTTTGAACTATGAATTGAGAGATTAGGATTGTATATGCAAAATAGGACAAGAGAGGGAATTCCTTAACACTACGCAGTCAGTAAATGATGCAGATAATGAAAGAACATCTTTTTACAAGGATAGGAAACAGCTGGAATTCCATTTTGCTTATGGATAACGTGGCTTAGTGATCAGCAGGTTGAAACTTGTCACCAGACACAGGTTCCCATCTTGAGTCTTCTATTTAAAAGCTTAAAGGTGTGTATAATTGACCAATGCTTTCTTTTCTCCTTTTTTCTATATCAGAAAGGAATGTCAAAAAATATCTGTTTGGGGTTTTATGAGAGTTAAATGCATGCGAAATATTTATTAAATTCCAGGGATAAAATATTATTTCATTAACTATTAGAAATATAATGATACTTTTTCATTAAAAGGGCTTAACAGATTAACCTTGTAACAAATCTGCTATTACTATGACTATCTTTTTGATGTAGAAACGGCTCCAAAACTTGCACAAGCTTTTGAAGATGTATTATGTTCTATATCTTTTCAGGCGAAGTAAGTTTCTCTGTGTATTATGGCTCACACTGACCTCATGGAAAATCAAAAAAATGTCACAGAATTTATTTTCATGGGGCTTTGGAGAAATCGGAAAATAGAGCTACTGTTATTTTTCCTGTTCTTGCTTTGTTACTTGGCAGTCCTAGTGGGAAACGTCACCATTCTGCTCACGATCACCTGCAGCCACCTAATCGCACAACCCATGTACTACTTTCTGTGCCACCTGTCCCTCATGGATCTCTGCTACACCTCCGCCGTGGTTCCCAGGCTCATCAGAGACTTAGCTGCCGCAAGAAAAAGCATCTCCTACAGCAACTGTATGACCCAGCTCTTCACTCTCCACCTGCTGGCGGGTGTGGAAATATTCATCTTGGTGTCCATGGCTCTTGACCGGTATGTCGCCATTGTCAAACCGCTGCACTACGTGGCCATCATGAACCGGAAGAGGTGCAGCGTGTTGATTGCCACGGCCTGGGGAGTTGGTTTTTGGCACTCTATTGCTTTGCTTCTTATGGTACTCGACTTGCCATTCTGTGGTCCTAACCAGGTAAATCACTACATGTGCGATGTGAAGCCTCTTTTGCAACTTGTTTGCAAAGACATTCATGTTGTTAGTATCTTAGTGATTGCTAATTCAGGGATAGTGGCGGTTGTAGTTTTGCTTGTGCTAGTAGCTTCTTACGTACTCATTTTATGTCATCTTAGGACGAAATCATCCGCAGGGCGCCGCAAAGCTCTGTCGACCTGTAGTTCTCACGTAATGGTTGTAGTTTTATTTTTTGTGCCCTGTATTTATACCTATGCGCTTCCTGCAAGGAGTGAGAACAAGGACAAGGAGATCTCTGTGTTTTACACTGTTATTGCGCCCATGCTGAACCCCCTCATCTACACGCTGAGAAATATGGAGATGAAAATTGCCATACACAAGATGTGGTCTCGAATGTCGCATTCAAAATTAAAATAAAACGAGTATCATCTATTCTGCTTTCAATCCTGCGTCCGCAGGTCAGTTTTCCTTTGAGATCACAGAAACGGTACAAGCCTTCTCCGTGGAGTTGGCATAATTGACCTCTCAAATTACTGCTATTGTAATTGCAATCTGTACTTTTAAATAGCTGGCTACTTCCACATGCAACAGGCCAGTTTGAAAAATGCCAGAAATGTCCTTTGAAAGCACATTTTAGATCATATAAATATGAGCATTTTCTTCTAGTAAAAAATGTCACATGAAGTCCTATTTTCTTGGGATGACAACCCAGCCTTCTCATTTGTTAATCAGAAATCTTCCAAATCTGGCCAGGTCTAATTTGTTCATTTTAGAACTCATCACGTTGGAAGTATGTTGTTACAATAATTAGATTTTGTGTCAGGGGTATCTGGGTGACATACTGATGCTGTCAATTTGCATATCTGTTTTTGGCAGTTCACGTTAATTATTGTGGGTGCATTTTTATAATATCTGTGAAATAAGGTACTACTGTATTTCATAAAGAGGCAAGATTAGATTACATATATGAATTTTTTGGTGATATTGCAGATTAAACTAAGATATATCCCAGCATCTTACATTATTGTTATTATTATTAGTAGTAATAGTAATATTTATTATTATTATTTTCACTACTGGGGACTGAACCCAGCACCTTCATACTGAGCTCCATCCCCACACCATTTCTAATTTTTTTCTTTGATCATTTTTTTGTTTTGACATGGGGTAAGTCACTGTTTGCTCCAGTTGGGCTCAAACTTGTATCCTCCTGCCTCAGCCTCCCAGAGTGCTGGGATTACAAGTGTGTGCCACCAATCCTGGCTACCCCAGCACATGTGAAGTTTGAAGTTTAATAGGAGACATAGGAAGAAAGAGTCTTGTGTTGTCTATTATTTCCTCCTTTCC
>PVJO010025029.1:0-23412 GCA_004026905.1 Hystrix cristata | reverse complement strand
ACTAAGGGATAAAAGGCAACTATCCGAGCCATTTGCGGCCGCATTCGCTCGAGAGAAGACGAGGAGCCGGGACATCACAAAAGAGCTGTAACATCTTCACGGCGAGCGTCGCCAGCCCGCCCGCTCCCTCTCTCCTCCGCCCGGTCTCCGCTGCCTTACTTCTGCGTGGAGTCTGGCCATTGACGCCGAGATCCTGAGACGCCGAGCTGTGATCCGGAGGCGCTGCGGTCCTGAGACGCTGCGATCCTGAGACGCCGAGCTGTGGTCCCGAGACGCCGCAGACACTGAGCTGTGATTCCGAGCAGCTGCGGTCCTGAGCCGCTGGGCTGTGAGTCTGAGCAGCTGCGCCCGGGTGACGGATCTGGGCTGTGAACCCAATTGAGCTGTTTCTACCCAATTGAGCTGTTTCACCTTAATCGAGCTGTGTTAACGTAATTGAGCTGCGTTAACCTAATGGTGGGCCTAGCAGACCTGGTTTGCTAGGCCGATTGCTTTGTCTCGGTGTCCGCCCGGGCGGCAGACCTGGGCTGTGAACGTAATTGAGCTGTGTGCCGTAATAAACCTGGGCTGGCATCTAACAGTATGCTGCTCTGCAAGTTGTGTGCACCTGTGCGAATGTGTTGAACAGGGATTTTCACCCACTTAAAGCTCTGTGTAGCAGTATTTGCAGCTCTGTCTGCCTGGGCATCACAGGGATAAAATACACCCATACCATTCTGTCATGTAAACATGTACTTGATCATAAGGGAATGTGGATCTGGCTCACAGTAGGTGCACCTGGGAAAAGCAAGAAACCATCTCTCCATTCACCCTTCGACAGACAAATGGCAGTGTATGGGTAGGAACTCCAAATCATCATCAGGTGAGTTTTACCTGTGAAATGCTCATTTGTAAATTTCTTTGCATTTAGCATTTCTTACAAAAATGTTTTCTGTTTATTTTTCTGGTACAAGTAATCCAGTTCAGTTCAATGAACATGAAAACCAGACTTGTAATTTGGGGAGGATGTCCAAATCGAATCATCAGGTTATTTGTGCATTAATGATGATGATGAAGATCATGACTTTGACATTGGCCATGTGAGCCAAAGTTCCTGTGACATAGAGCAAGAATCAACCAAGATAGACACAAGGAATGCAGACCTCCTTGATTCAGATAATGAAGAAAAGAGCGATATAAGTACATATTTGACTAGTCAAAATGCTCCAAAATATTCATGAAACCAAATGAAATGATGAGAGGTTATAACAAAGTCCGAAAATATATTGAGGATCTTGGCAGGGGTGAAACCTATTGGACAGAATGCCAGCACCACCTTTCAATGTTGAAAATTGTAATAGACGAAATGGCACAAGATATTTTGAAATACACAAATGCTGAAATACAAGTAAGACATTCTGAATGCACTGATAGACATACTCAAAAATGTGCTTGTTATAACACCTCACTAGCTGAACTGAAAGCATGCATAGGTCTGCTGCACTTATCAGGGATTTCTCATGGCAATCACAGGAAAGTAAAAGATTTATGGAAAAGAGATTTATGTGGTCTTGATGTTTATAGAATAACAATGACACTGGATTTAGTTTCCTTCAAAGTTGCCTCAGGTTTGATGACTAAACCACCTGCTAAGTAAGAAAAAGAACTGATAATCTGGCTGCTAGCCACTCATTGTTTGAGAGATTTGTGGGTGGGTAAGTGTCAGGCAATTTACACACCATCTGAATACATGACTATTGATGAACATCTTGCACATTTCATGGTCACTGTAGCTATAGGCAGTATATGCCAAAAAATGCTTCAACATATGGCATGAAAATATATGCTCTTGTAGATGTGAAAACATATTCCACAGAACTGTATAACACATTCTACTCTAAACTGCTATTCAATATAAAGGCCTGATATATGTGCCCTCTGAAAATCCATATTGCAGGTAGGCAGACCTTCTAGTGAGTGCAGCCACACTCCATGCCTTGTATCTAGTTTATATCCAAACACTGAAAGCTCTACCTTCTTGCAGTTACCAACAGCCAGGGGACATAATATTGGCTTACAGAAACCCATCCACTACTTCATCCCATGCTTCTCTAATGTAAATTTGTACTTTAGCATAATAGTAGCCGACTGTGCTTTTCAATAGCTTTGCCTGGAGGATACAGGAAGCAATCTTTGTGTTTACCCACTTGGTACAATGGACAGCAAGGTGTTTGCATGTGTGTAAATGTGTCAAACCAGGATTTTTACTAACATAATGCTCTGTGTAAGTTTTTGCAGTTTTGGTTCCCCAAGCTTCCTGTGGTACCATTTTTCTCTTCTGCAAACATGTACTTTACCATAATGGAATGTGGGTGTGGTTCACAGTAGCTGCACCTGGCAATAGCAAGAACTCATTTGTGCATTCATCCACTTGGCAGATGAATGGCAAGTTGTATGCAGGAGCTGCAGTGTAGCAGCTGGTTAGTTTTACCCATTAAATGCTCATTGTTAAATTTCTGTACATTTAGGATTTGTTTTTAAAAAAATAAGTTTTCTTTTGGTTTTTCTGCAACCCAATTCAGTTCAACAGTACGTGGAGAACCAGATTTGCAAGTTTGGGAGGAGGTCAAAAGTGAATCATCAGATGACTCATGTGCAGATAACGATGAAGATGATGAATTTGACGTTAGCCATGTGAGTCAAAGTTCCTGTGACAGTGAAATGAAGCAAGAATCGACCAATACTGACACAGGAAATGCAGACTTCCTTGATCTAGAGGACAAAGAAAACATCAACATGATTATATATTTGACTAATCAAAATGGTACAAAATTTTCATGAAATTAAATGGAACGATGCACTGTTAGAACTAGGTCTAAAAATATAATGAGGATTTTGGAGGAGTGAAACCTATTAGATAGAATGCCAGCACTGCTATTCAATTTTTGGAAATTGTTTGTAAGATATCTCAGTATGCAAATTGGCATTAGATCTTCTCTAAATTTCTCATAGAATTAAGCAGTGAATCCATCTGGACTTGGGCATTTCTTTGTTGGCAATTTTTAATTATTTCTTCAATTATATTTACTGATATTGTGTTGTTTAGAATTTTATATGTCTTCTCAATTCAGCTTTGGTAATTCATATGTGTCTAGGAATCTGGCCATTTCTTCTGCACTTTCCATCTTATTAGAATACAATTCTAGCAGTAGATATTGTTGATCTGGATTTATGCCAGATCCATTGTGTTGCCCTTCTTATTCCTAATTGCATTGATTTGAGTCTTTTCCTTCCCTTTATTGTCAGGCTGGCTAAGGGTTTGCCTGTTTTATTTATTCTTTCAAATAGCCAATTCTTCAATTCAATGTTTCTTTTTATTGTTTTCTTAGTACCAATTGCATTAATTTCTGTTCTGATCTTCATATTTCTGCCCCTCATATGCACTTTGTGTTTAACTTGCTCTTTTTCTAGAAGCTTGAGGTACAACATTAGGTTATTTATTTGAGCTTGCCCTTTTTTTCTGATGTGGGAATTTGCTGCTATAAATTTCCTCATAGGATTGCTTACATTATATCTCATCAGTTCCAGTGTGTCATATTGGCATTATTGTTTAATTGTAGAAACTGACTAATCTCTTAATTTCATCTGTGACCCATTGGTTGTCCAGGAGGGTGTTACTTAATTTCCATGTATTTATTTAATTTTAATGTATTTGTGTAGTTTTTATAGTTTCTTTTGGCCATTGATTTCCAATATCACTGCACTATGATCTGTAATATGCATGGGATTATTTTAATTCCTTTGCATTTACTTAAACATGTTCTATGAGCTAGCATGTGGTCTATTTTGGAGAAAGTCCCATGTGCAGCTGAGAAGAATGTATATTCTCTTGTTGAGTGGAACTCTCTGTGGGTATCTAATTCCTTTTGTTCAAAGGTTTGGTTTATCTCTGATATTTCTTCATTGATTTTTCTTGTCTAGTTGATCTATTTGTGACAGTGTGGTGTTGAGTTCTTTCATTAAAATTTTATTAGTGCTTATCTGATTTTTCATATCCATTAGTGTTTGTTTCATATATTTGGGTGCACTGGTCATATCATATATAATAATCATATATATGTGATTGTTATCTCTTCCTTTTGGATTGTTCCCTTAACGAGTATGTAGTGACCTTCTTTGTCTCTTGTGATCAGTCTTGTCTTGAAATTCCCTTTGTTTGCAAATAGAACAGCTAGTCTGTGTTTTTCCAGGTTTCTTTCACATGGAGTATCATTTTCCATCCTTTGATTTTCACTCTATGAATTTCTTCTTGAGTTAAATGTATTTCTTGTATGCAGTATTTTGTTGGTGCTTCTTTCTTGATCCATTCTGCCAATCTCTTTGTTTCAATTGGTGAATTGAGACCATTTAAATCAATGGTTATAATTGATATGTATTGGTTTATCCTTGTCATATTACTTTCCTGTTGTTGGCTTCCTTTCTTTCCCCTCTGTTTAATTGCTTGCCTTGCCTGATGAATACAGTCTATAGGGATTTGTTATGGCTTGTATCTAGATGTCCCCCCAAAGCCTCATGCTGTCATAGGTAGGGCTTTTCAGAGGCAGCTGGATATGGGTGTGTTATGCTGGGATCAGTGATGTGATGCTGGGATTGATTCATGGTGTCATGCTAGGATTAAGGATGCCACACCCTAGGTGTGCATGCTACCTGCTCTAAGCGTGGTATTCTGGATAGAGGTCACAGAAAGAAGTCCACTGCTTGTCTCTTGCTGCTCCTGCTTTGCTACTTTGCTGCTGTGCTGCCTTTTGCCCACTATGAACTGTTTCTCCTCTGTGATGCCCCTGTGTCAGGCCACCCTGCCTTGGAAACAGCCAACTATGATCTGAAACCTCTTCAAGCTGTGATCTACAATAAGCCTTTCTTCCTTTAACTTTGGGTGTTGGGTGTTTTGTCTCAGCAATGAGAAATGAAAATAAGACCTATTTTGGTACCAGAGTAGTGGAGTTGCTGCTGTGACTGTATGTGACCTTGTGGTCTGGGAGTCTTTGGAAATGGCTTGTGAGAAGAATATGGAAAGGTTTGGAGAAGCCAGCTGAGGAAGCAGGCCTGGAATGTTTGAAGCTGTACATGATGGGAGATTCTGGTCAGAGTTCAGAAACCAGAATGTTGATAGAAATATTGCTGGTAAAAACCAGGCTCAGGAGGTTTCTGTTGGGAAAAAAGACTCCACTGCCTGTTGGACTCAAGATCATGTGTGCTATGTTCTGACAGAAAATATGTCTCCATTTTTCTCATATTCAGAAACTTTGCCTGAGACTGAGATTAAGGGCAGTGGACTAATTCATCTTACAGAAAAACATTTCAAGACAGTCTAATGTTGAGGTGGTAGCATGGCTACTGTTGGAGGTATTTAGCCAGATGTTTGTTGAGAATCAAGAACAAAGAGCCCAGAAGAATGATTTTAAAAGGTTTGGGTTTGGCCAGAAAGGAAGCTCCAGGAAAGATGTGGGCTGCAAAGATGGAGCAGAGGAGAACTTGTTTTCTGAGCGAGAAGTGAACAATAGAAAGATGGCCTGAGGAAATCACAAGAACCAGCAGGACTCCAGCCTTTACAGCCCCAAGGGTGCAAATGTGAAAGACTTTTATTTGAGAAGAAAGTCCCAGAGCACCATGTTCCATAATGGCAATGGCCTGGAGAAGTTTTTCCTCTGGATTGGGTTCATAGTGCTCACCAATCCAGACACTTGACCCCTACAGCAACAAAGAGAGGAAAGAAAGAAGGAAGTCTGGCTAATGCTCCCACTGGCAGCGGACACTGGCATCATCCACGTGGTGCTGATTTTAGAATGCAACAATTGTAGGATCAGGAAGACTTCAACCCAGATTTAAGTATAAGGCCTAGGAGGCCAGGCAGTATGGTCCTGAGAGGGCAGTTTGAGAAGGTGTGAGTATGAAATCAAGGGTGAAGTGGAGGCCCAAGAAGGTTAGAGAAGCTAAGAACATGGGTCATCTGAGGAAAGCTGCAAGTGGTAAGCAAATCTGGCCCAAGAGATAATCCGTGAGAGTTGCAACCACATGCAGTGCTGTAGAGGGGGAGCCAACCAAACCCTTTGAAGGGTTAGTCACAGACTGCCTTGGAAGCTGAGCATGTTTGTCCTGCTAGATTTGGGACTTGCTTTGTTTCTGTTCCTTTTTATCCCCCTATTTGTACCTTTTGGCATGGTAATGTTTATCTTGTACCATTGTTGTTGGGAGTGTTTAACTTCTTTTCATTTGTGCAGGGGCTCACAGCTAAGAGTTTGCCTTAAATCCCAGAGAAGACTTGGGACTTGGACTTTTCAGCAATGCTGAAACTGTTAAGACTTGGGCAACTCTTAGAGATAGACTAAATGCCTTTTGCATCCAGGGATGTACATGAGTCTTTGGGAGGGCCAGGGGCAGAATGTTATGGCTTGTATCTAGATTTCTACCCAATGCCTCAAGTGGTCATAGATGGAGCTTTTCAATGGTGGATGAATATAGAGTGGTGTGATGCTGGAATCAAGGACAGGATGTTGATGTTGATTCATGATGTGATGCTAGGATTAAGGAAGCCATGCCCTGGAGGTGAGTGTTACTTGACCTAAGGGTGGGTAGCCTGGATAGGATATAAGGACAGAAAGAGGGTCGCTTCTTTGCTCTTGCTGCTGCTGCTTTGCCTCTTTGTTGCTGTGATGCCTTCTGCCCTCCATGAACTGTTTCTCCTCTATAATGACCCTCTGCCATGCCACCCCACTTCAGTTCCAGCCACCTATGAACTGTAGAGCCACAGTTTGTGGCTCTACAAACTATGAGCTACAATAAACCTTTTGTCCTTTAACTTTGGGTGTCATGTATTTTGTTTCAGCGATGTGATAATTAACTACGACAGGATTCATAGAATTATTTTCTTCATTGTCTTTCAGCCAATGTGGAGATAAAATATCAGACCTAGAAGACAGGTTTGTGATTAGCAATTATCAAATGAAAGACTTCTTTAAAATAGCAAGCAACCACAAAATTCAATCCAAAAGCTGCTAGATGATGCAAAGAAAATAACATTAATTAGAATCAATGAAAAATAAGAAGATATTACAAAGGACATAAAATACCTGTTCACAGAACTAATAGCAGAAAACTTCCCAAGCATGAAAAAAGAATTTGACATACAGATGAGTGAGGCATATTCAACTCCAATTAGTCATGATCAGAAAAAAATTACACCAAGCCATATAAATAGTCAAGATTCCAGAAATTCAACACAAGAACAGAATATTAAAAGCTGTTAGAGAAAAGAAACAAATCACCTATAAAGGAAAGCCCATCAGAATCACAGCTGACTTCTCAACCCAAACTTTCAAGTCAAGGAGAGCTTGAAGTATCTCAAGTATCTCAAGCCTTAAAGGAAAACGACATCCAACCCAGACTGAAGTACTCTGCAAAATTATCTTTCAAAATTAATGGAGAAAAAAAAACATTTCCATGATAAATACTACATGAAAATATTAATGACCACCAAACCAGCACAATTTTTAATGGCTACATCTTGGAAACAGCCTATATGTCCATAAAAAATGAATGGATATGGAAAATGTGTTATTTATATACAACAAATTACTATTACTATTCTGCCATAAAGAAGGATAAACGTGTAATTTGTAGGAAAATGGGCACACTTTGAGATTATAGAGTTAAGTGAAATAAATCAGATACACAAACTTAAATATCACATGGCTTGTCACATATGAAAAATCTAAAACAAATGAAGAGTAAATTAAAAGATAAATAAAAGGAATTAGAGAGATAGATCTTTAGCAAGTTGCAAGGGCACCAAGAGGTGGAGAGAGTTAGAAGGGAGGAGAGAGGAAGGGATTAAAAAAAAAAGAATTAAATGTGTTATGCATTTGTACCAACTCCCTAAGAGGAATGTGATCTGTCTGTACTGCAAACATGTGCTAATATAAAGTAAAAAAAAATTTTTTAAATGAAAAAAAGTATACTGTATGAGTACACTCAGCACATTATTTCTTCACATAGCATATGACTGTGGTAAAGTTTCTACTTTTTGAAAGTGACTCATCATATCTGTCTTAGTTACTTTTCTCTCGTTGCTAGGACAAAATACCTGACACCCAAAATTGAAGGAGGAAAGACTTATTTGGCTTGCAGTTTGTAGAGTTTTCAGTTTATAGTTAGCTGACTCCAAGGCAGGATGGCATGGCTGACAGGCAGAAGCCAGCAAGGTAAGCAAGGGATAGACAAGCCTCTTTCTAGCCTTTATATCTTTTCCAGGCTACCCTCCCTTAGGGTGGGCAGCATTCCCACCCTTAATCCTAGTATCACATCCTTGATCCCAGTAGAACTATGCCAGACCAATCAGTGGACTAATTTAGTAATCACATAGTCTAGGCACACCCACCTCTGAACACATCTCACCTATGAACGCATGAGGCTTTGGGGGACCATCTAGACACAAACCATAATATTCCACCCCTGCCCCCCCAAAAAACTCTTCTCAGTTATTTCACTACCCAAAGTGTCACCAACTCTGTGCCCAATTTTGTGTGACTGCAGGTGTAGGGGTTAACGGGTCCAAAGATTTGATACTTCTTCTGTTTAGATTGTGGGAATTTAGAGTTCATCTTCAAAAATCAAAGGAGTATGCATGATCAAATAACACACTGGATGAGCTTGGATAAAATTATGCACAGATCTATGTGTACCAATTAAAGTCCTTGAGTTATTTGGACAGTGAACCCTTAGGTGGTAATGAGTATATGTTTAAAGGAGTGACTGACCCAAGAAGAAATATTGAAAAGTTGCGAGAGGAGGCCGAATCTGAGACTTTTCTACTTTATAATTTTAAAATGGGAAGTTTCTAAAAATCAACAGAACTAAATATTAAATGTAACTAAAATAGTTTAATTTCTGTGTGCTTGATTATAAATCCTATGATGTTGCAATATTGCATTTATTAACCCATTGTACTTTCTGCTTTCAAGTGACTTTCTAAAACTTTTCAAATGCACTTTTATATAAAAATAATGTTTCACATTATAGTGATATGTTTCTGTTAACTCATTTATCCAATTTATTACATAGGAATTAAGGTTCTAATTTACCTCTGCCTCCATTCAGCACTTTTCTCTATTAACAATTCCATTAGCTTTTAGAGCCATTATATAAAAGCATATTTTCGTAAATCTCATTTCATGTGATTTAATACTCATTGTGAAGTGCACAAAGAGATTATTATTATCATAATTGTTTCATAAATGATGTGTCCCAGGTTCAAATAAGACAAATATATTTTCCAAGATCATATGGTTAGGAAATTGTAGAACTAAGATTTGAAGATTTGTCATTTGTTTGTAAAACTGTTCTTTTCTCAACTATGTAGCAATTTTTCTTGGTTCTCCCCCCACTTTTTAATCTATCAACTCAAGTCCCATCAAAATAGCTATTAAAAAGTCTGTGTTTGTCTTGAGGAAACTTTATCTATTTTACTGTGGAATAGTATGCGAAAACTAAGGTAAGCATGTGTACAGCCGGTCTTTTGATGTTATACATGAGCAAGGGCTACCAAAAACTTATTTAGAAGCATGAACCTTATTCAAGTCAGTTGGTTATTGATCAAAAGTCCTAGATTTAGTGAAGTGATGTTTGTACTTATAGATTTTAGTGTAGCAGAGACATAAATACTTTCTGTCTGATGGGAACAGTTAATACCAAAGGTTACATTTATGGTCCTGTATGAATCAACCAGTTAGTAAAATCTATTCCATTAATTTTAATAGTTCTTTGTTAAATTGACTGTAATTAGCTCCTTTAAACAGATAGGGTTTTACCATCTTTCTGGCTTCTTTTTTTTTGGGGGGGAAGCGGACTGGCTGGGATTGAACTCTGGGACTTGCACTTGCTAAGCAGGTGCTCTACCATTTGAGCTAAATCCCCAATCCCCTTTTCTGGCTTCTTCCTTAATGGATGAGTTGAATAAAATCTTCCATATTTGTTCATATTACATTTGCATAAAAGTAGTGATTTTACCTTTTTGAAAATTATATTTTAACAGCTTATTCAATAAAAAAATTTTATACATTCAAACATATTTTAGAGCTATATAAAATTTTACTAATATTAATTGAAAAACTAATTGTATGTATATTTATGGTATATGGCAGTGATGACAAACCTTTTAGAGCTTTCAATGATACAAACAGCCCACTGCAGCACACATGCTGTAGGTTTGCTACCACTGATATATAGCATGATGCTATGATCTATGCATATGTAGTATAATGATTAAATCACTAATTAGCATACACTTCCATCACTATATATATTTATTTATTTAATAATATATTTGCCATATCTGGCCTTTCTTGAGTAGGTTTAAATTTCTATTCAGAATTCTTTTCATTCTCCCTGGAGAACTTATTTTAATATTTCGTGCAACTCAAGTCTGCTGATGATTAACTGTTTCAGGCCTTATTTATTTAAATATTTCCTTAATTCACTTTCATTTCTAAAATACATTTTCATGATATAATTATTCAGATTGATTTATTTCAGTAATTTAAAGAAGTCACTTCAATGCCTTCTAGCTTGCTTAGTTTCTGATGGCAGACTGCTTTCATTCTGATTTTGTTCCTTTCATAAGACTTTTATTCTGGTAGTTTTTAACATTTTGTCTCTGTTGCTGTTGTTTCTTACTTGTTGTGTGGTGTTCTTAATGTTTCTATGTTTGACAGTTTGTTCAACTTCTTGGAATCTGTGAGCTTATATTTTGCTTATATTTTCCAAAGAGTTGTCATAATTTCTTCAAATTAATTATATATCATCTTCACTTGAAACTCTACACATGTTAGATTTATTTGATCCCATGGTTCACTAAAATTTTACTTTTTCATTCTTTTTAAACTCTATGTATGCTTCATTTTGGATTATTTTCATATTGTGGCAGGACACCCCTCCCACCATAAACTCAGATGGCCACAGACAATTGCAGACTGGCAGGCTCCATGTTTCCTTGACAAGTAGTAAGGGATGTGCCAATAAGGACTGACCTTTGAGCACCTACCTGTGAAGAGGTAAAAATAAACAACAGGATTAACTAAAATGACCAAGCAGGATCCCTGAAAAGTGAGATGACTACATTCTTAGGCAAAGTAGGTGAAAACTGTAAGCAATGTAATCAACCATTACCTATATTTAAATAAGGTGAAAAATTGTGTATCCAATCAATAGATTTAGTTTGTACCCTAAAAATCTTGGTGGGGCAGTGTTTCACAAATAAATTCTGCTCTCTTTGTTCACTTTTGCTCAGGCTTTGGGCACGAGCCCCTTGGGCCCAGTGCTGGCACACTGAAAGAGCTATATTCTTGTGACTGATGTGGTGCCTTCATTTCTTGGGCATCAGTTGCCTTTCCCACAACAATATAGCTTCAAGTTCACTAATCTTTTCTTTTTAAATGGCTAATCTGATATTAATAACATGAAATATATTTTTCAACTTATTAGACTATAATCATAACAGCAGTTTTAGATTCTTGTTTTGTAGTTCCATCTTTCCTGTGCCTTCTGAGTCTCTTTCTATTGACTCTCATATCTATCCATAAGGGGGTCATTTTGTCCTTTTATATATAGAAAATCTTGATTGGATACATTCATAATGAATTTTATGTTGCTGAAAGCTGGATTTTGTCATACTCTTTCCAAGACCATTGTGCTTTTCCAGTATGTATGTAAGTAATTTTGGAATTCATAATTATAATATTTGGTTTCTTTTAATTTTTAATTTTTATTAATACTTGTTTGTAACACACAATGGTTACATTCATTGTAGGGAATTGATACATGTACATGACACATCTCAATTCTTTTTTGCCACTTACCTCCACCTCCTTTTATTTTAGCAACATCAGATTCTTTTATTTATAAGTCCTTATAAAGTTAATTATAATATATACAGATTAATAACCAGAGTGAAAGGCCAAAAATTGCATAAAATACATAAGATAATTATACTAAATCAAGGTATAATTTTAGCTATATTGTCCATGCTAGATTACAATAGCTTTTCTCTTTTTTTATAGTATGCCTTTTATATTGTACTTTATTTATGTATTGATTGTGTCACTTAAGAGAAACCATTTGATACTTAAACTTGTTTGTCTGATTTACTTCACTTAATATTATTTCAAGGTGCATCCTTTTTTCTACAAATGACTCACATTTACCCTTTTTTAGGGAAGAGTAGTACTCCATTGTATATAAATACCACATTTTCTTTATCCATTCATCTGTTGATGGATATATAGACTGTTTCCAAAATTCTGCTATTATTAACTGCACTGCTATAAACATGAGAATGCATACATCACTGTGAAATAAAATCTTCGACTCCTTTGAGAAGATATCTAGAAGGAGAATAGCTGTATCAAATGTAATTTCTATTTTTAGTTTTTTGAGAAATCTTGAGGTTGATTTCCATAGTGGTTGTACTAATTTAAATCCTATCAACAATGAAGAAGAGTTCCCTTTTTCCTTCAGCCTTGCCAGCATTTGTTGTTGACTGACTTCTTGGTGATAGCCATTCTTTTTGGACTGAGATGGAAAGGGATCTCAGTGTTACTTTAACTTGCACTTCTTGAATGGTTAGTTATGACAAATATTTTTCATGTATTTGTTTGCTCTTTCTATTTCTTCATCTATGAAGTGTCTATTCATTTCAGATGCCAAATTTTCGATTGGGTTTTTTTTTTAATTTGGGGGATTAATTATTTTTGAGTTCTTTACAAATGGCCAACATCATACTAAAATAAAGAGAATCTGAAAGCTTTTCCTCTAAAATCAGGAACAAGACAAGGATTTTCTTCTATGCCCATTTCTTTTCAATATAATTCTTGAAATGTTAGATAGAGCAATTAGGAAAAAGAAAGAAAGAAAAGGAATATTGATAGGGAAGGAAGAAGTTAAATTATCATTATTTTCAGATTACATGATCCTCTGCATAGAAGACCCCCAAAATTCTGCCAAAAGACTGCCGGTATGAATAACAAAATTTGGTAGCATAGCAGGACACAAGTCAATATTCAAAAATCAGTAGCATACCTGTATACCAATAACAAATTCTTCGAGAGGGAAATTAGGAGGAAATATCTTTCACAATACCATCCAGAAAAATGAAATAGCTAGCAATTAATCTAAACAGGTGAAAGACCTCCACAATGAAAAGTGTAGTATTCTCAAAAAGGAGATCAAAGAGGATGTCATAAAACAGAAAGCTATTCCCTGTTTCTGGATAGACAGGACTAATACAGTCAAAATGGCCATACTTCCAGAACTGTTATATAGATTTAATGCAGTTCCAATCAAAATACAAACAGCTTTCCTCACAGAACTGGAAAAAGCAGTCCTAAAATTCATATGGAACCAGAAGAGACCCAGAAGAGCAAAAGCAATTCTGGGCATCAGTGGCAAGGGAGGAGGCATCACAATCCCAGACTTCAAGTTATACTACAAAGCTACTTATACTACAAAGCTAAAAACAGCATGTTATTGGCAAAAAAAAAAAAAAAAGAAAGAAAAAGGAAAAAAAAAAAACCAACCACAACAGACTTGTGCTCCAGTGGAACAGAATAAATGAAGCAGAAGAAACTTCAGGCACACTTAGCTATCTTATCTTTGACAAGTGTCAAATTTCTTCACTGGAGGAAAGATAGCCTCTTTAATAAATGGAGCTGGGAAAATTCCCTCTCCATATGCCAAAGATTGAATGTAGACTCATATCTGTCACCATGCACTAAACTAGAATCAAAATGGGTCAAAGATCAAAATATTACTACAGAAACACTTGATCTGCTGGAAGACTAAATAGGTAAAACACTTGAAGACATAGGTATAGGCAAAGACTTTCTAAACAAGATCCTGGTTGCACAAGCAATAATACCAAGAATCAACAAATGGGATCATATCAAATTAAAAAGTTTCTGCATTCCAAAGGAATCCACCAACAGAGTGAAGAGACAGTCTACAGATTGAAAAAAATTGCCAGCACTCTTCAGACAAATGATAATTATATTTGTAAACTATTGCAGACATAGAATTGCTTTGTTTCTAGGACTAATTTATCTCCATTTCTTAGATGAGTCCATTCTGGAAGTTTTACTGCTGCCCATATATATGTAAGAACATCATTGCTCATTGGCTGGAGGTAAATTGCATAATTCTCAGCCATTTGTGAGTTATAGCATCTTTTGTATGATAGATCCTTGGTAATTAATTTTCTTCAGAAGTTGTTGTTGTCTGGCTTGCAGGGATTTTTCATACATATGCAGAGATTGGTATTCATCCAAAGACTTGAAGGAATACCTTTCCTGATTTCTGGAACTTGTTCTATATGTAGATACCTTCTTTAGGGTACTATTTTCTGCAATTTCTCACTTCGCTGAACATTTTTTCTATCTCACCTTAGTGAGATCCCCAAATTCTTTTGGAGTTGTTCCTGTCTGTATAGTAGTCTTGTGATTACTTCACAAGTACTATAATTACTTCACAGAAAAATGAAGTAGTTTTAGGGTTGTCTACTTTGTTTCTGTTTTCTAAGTGATCAATCACTCTCTGGTGTTCTCTTTGGATACTATGGTTCTTTCCTATATTTTTGCAGCTTTCTAGTTGTTTACAGCCAGAATGCTCTTCCAGACTTACTCTTTCACAGATAGAAGCATTAGTCATGTTCACATTCATTTTTTAAGAATACTGAGATACTTAATGGTTGTTGTCAACTTGGCTGGATTAAGAGACACTTAGCAAATTAGTAAAGCATATTTCTGGGTATGTCTGTGGGAATTTCCAGACATTATTGGTAGGTAGGCCAGCAAACTGAGGGTTAAGACCTGTCCCATTGTGAGTGTCACTGTCCAATTGGCTTGCAGCCTGAATGGAATGAAAGGGATGAAGTCGGCCTGTATTTTAAAAGTTCAGTTCTGTTTGAGCAGGTGTGTCTTTTGCTACTGCCATTGCTGAAAGATATCAGACTCTAACAGCTTCAACTTTTCAATATGAACTCACTAGTGACTCTCCAAGGAGCTTCCAGGTCTTCATTCTCAGACTATTAGTATATTCTCGACTGCTCTTGTTCTGGAGATTCCAGATTCTTAGACTGAGCATGCACTGGGCTCTTTGTCTCTTCAGCATGCACATGGCCACTGTGGAATATCCTCTGTTCCTGTAAAAGTTTCTGTCTAATAATCTGCTGTTCCTGTAAGTCTCTCTATGTAGCAAATATATATTATATTGCTTCTGTTCCTCTAGAGAACCCTAACCAATAAAAATATTTGAGTATATAGAATTCTAATTTGGCACTTTCATTTAGCACTTTAAATATTTCATTCTATTGTAAAGCTTATTGTTGCTATTTTGAAATTGCTAATCTCTCTTTTTCTTACTATTTTTAAAATGTTTCTCTCTTTCATTTTTATGTTTTAATATATCTCTGTTGTAGCATTCTTTGAATTTATTCTGCTTGGGGTTGATAGAGTTTCTTGACCCTGGAGCTTCTAGAATTTAAGAGTTCTGGAAATATTTAGCCAGATCTCTATATTCCCTTGATTTACTCTTTTCAAATAACTTTTCCATGTTCTTTACTAATCTCTTTTATTTTTCTAATATACTGTTAAACTGTATATTGAGTTATTAATTTCAAATATTTTATTCCTTCATTCTGAAATATTTATTCTCTGATATAGAATCTGGTTTCTATTGATTTTTTTCACATTTTACTCTATTTTTGAACATATTAAGAAGTTATTTCATTTGCTTTACTACTTTATGCAGCCATAATATTCATATATAAAATATATGAGCTTCACTAACCTTAACTGTTTCTAGATGTATGTTTCCAGTTTTAGTTATGATTAATAAAGTTTCAATGAACATTCTTGAGCATGTATTTCAGATTACATGCTGGCTAGTGTACATAAAATCCTGTTGGAGACCTGGATGATATCTTATTCTATGTACAATTTGATTGTATTTTAGCTTGCAGTATCATAGGGACAGAACACCACAGTCCACTCAGAAATGGTTCTGGACTTGTTAGACAAATTGAAGGCTGGTCAACTTCTGGTTTACCCTTATTTCTATAATGTAGCCCTTCAAGGATTTCTATTAAAATCCTAGTGATTTTTCAAGGACCCTCCTCTTTGGTATTCCCTGAATTATAATTTTTATTTCTCTCACATTGTGACAGTACTTGAAGTCCTACTTAGTTTCTTAAGATCCACTTTCTGCTTGGCTTCCTGGTCTCTTGCTATTTCCTATTTCCACCCCACTGGCCACACAGGTTAACTTCTCTGCAGTTCACTCTTCTCGTCTTTAACTGTGTTTTTTGTCTCCCACCATTTCAAGACTTTGTAGCACTAATATTTTTTCAACATCTATGTCTCACACAAATTATCATCAAATTCCCCCAAATAAAACAACAATGTCGTGGCTTGGCTAACTTCAGTGCAGGTCCCCATTCTCTGAGATTTTGACCTCTCAATTCCTTGCTATCCTTTTTTATGTAATTTTTTATTAGTGCATACTGGTCATAGAGACTAACAGGTTTCATTTGGCAGATTTGTACATACACAAAACACCGTTTGATGATTTTCACCCTCCATCATCTTCTTACCCCACACTTCCCTATAGTTCCACATTTATTTTGGGAGAGGTTTAAATTCATGCAATATATTTTGATCATATCCATCCCCTCATTACTCACCCTTACCCCCCATTCCCTTTCTCTTTTCTACTAATGATCTCCCTTCTACTTTCTTCCCATGTTTTTTAGATTCCACATATTAAGCAGAGCATATGATATTTGTCTTTCTGAATCTGGCCCATATCCTTAAGCATGATGATCTCTAGGTCCATCAATTTTTCAGGCAAATGACAAAATTTTGTTCCTTTTTATGTCTGAACAATACTCCACTGTGTATATATACCACATTTTCTCTAGCCATTCATCAGTCAATGGTCACCTAGGCTAGCTCCATATCTAGGCTAGCTCCATAACTTAGCTATTGTGAACTGTGCTGGAATAAATACAGGTATGCAGGTATCTCTATAGTATGCTGACTTTAATTTGTATGGGTATATACTGAGGAGTGAGTGGTGTTAATGGTTTATAACTAGTTTTCTCTGAAAGAGCCTCATACTCTGATAGGCATGGATTTTGGAAAATGATTGAACCATGGGGCAGTATAACTTACTTTTGTTACAAAGCGAAGCCTGGTCTGGGAAGACACGATGCTGAGGGTGTGACCTACAGGGAGTGATCTTGCTTCTAGCTCATTCTTTCATTCTCTGCTTTCTAGCCATCATGACATGGACAGTTTTTCTACACCCAGAACCTTCCATCATGCTGCTGACCATGCAAGGACTGAAATTTCTGAAATGTGAGTTTAAACAAACCTCTCCTACTTTAAGTTGTAGATGTTGGGTGTTTTAGTCTCAGCAATGAGAAAAATGACTAAGACAAATAATATAGCTAGATCAAATGGTAGCTTTGTTTTTTGTTTTCATGGAACCTCCACACTGATTTCCAAAGCTGCATTTAACAGCTGGAAGCAGCACTGGATCACTTCTACAGTCACAGGTGAGGCGAGACTAAAGAGAAGAAAAAATCCTCTACTCTCCACTGGAAGGGTCACAAGACATTGACGGCCATCTTTAATCCACAATATTGGTACATTCAATGGAGATAATTTCTAATACATTTATCTTTAAAAACTGCATATTCCTGATCTTACCCATTCTTGATCTTGGAAGCACTGCCAGTGGTGACAAAATAGTCTGGATTGTAGGGCTTGTGCAAAGTCTGCTTGACACACTACACCCCAGATTTTCTCCTCTGGAAAATTGGGTTGACCTCAATTATCTTTTTTCCAGTTCAAAATACTATACAAAACATTAAATCAAAAGAAAAATGAGTCAGAAGTTCGGGGCAAGAAAAAGGAAGGTGTTGGCTTTGAAGAAGAATAAATAGATATAAATGTGGGGATACAAGAAAGGGAATGATGATGGTTGTGAAATAAACAGTATTTGAAAAATGAAAGGTTAGAAAAGGAAAGGAGAAGAAAGGATGAGAGGAGTGGAGAAACAGAAAGAGACAAGGAAGTTGGGGAGCAGGGATACAAGAAGAAAGAAATAAAAGGAAGATGATAAAGGGAACATTTGGACTGCCATGTATTTTTATCAGCCTGATGCTCAAGAAGTTAAACCCAGAACATAAAGTTTATTTCAATTATTGCCCACAGCACTCAACTGTGTCCAGTACATTGTAGGTGCTCATTAAGGGAGGTACCATTGTATACATAATAAAAGACCTGTACATGAGTAAAGTTTTTTGTCTCCAATTTAAGGCCTTGATGTCTTGATTGTTCTCTGATGTCTTGAAGTGAGCAAGGTTTCTTTACATTTTCATTCTATCCAGCGTTGACAGCTGTTATCAAGGGTAGGTCAATAATATACAAATTGCATCATCATAACTATAAGTGGAAGTTCTGGGCTGTTGCCCTCTGGCTGCTGTTTTTACTTGTGCATATTGATTATACAGATTAATGGGTTTCATTCTGGCAGATTTATACATGCACATAATGTAATCAATCATTTTCTTCTCTCCCATCACCTCCTTGTCCCACCCTGCCCGCTAGTTTCCTGCTTTGGGGGAGTTTTAGTGTATACAATATATTTCGATCTTACCCACCCCCTATTACATGCCATTATATCCCATACCACTTTATCCCATTCCCCTTTTCCAATAATAGTCTCCCTTCTACTTGCTTGTTGCCTTTTTTAGATTTCACATATTAGGAAGAATATGTGATATTTGTCTTTCTGATTCTGACTTATTTCACTCAACACGATGATCTTCAGATCCATCTGTTTATTAAAATATAGGCTTTTAATGTAATCCCTAATGACCCTCAGGTTTCAGAGGTGTCTGTTTTAACATACCCTTTTTTATCTCTAATTCTACAGGTTTACATCTCTCACTTTCCTTTGGTTAGCTTGGATAAAGGTTTATCAATTATATTTTTTAAAGACCCAACTCTTTGTTTTATTGTTGCTTTAGTCTCTCTCAATAATTTCAGTGCTAATCTTTATTATTTCTTTCCTTTTGTTTAGTTTGAATTTGGTTTGTTCTTGTTTTCTTAAAAACACTGAAAAAGAGAAGGTGGAGATTTGTTGTCCAGACACTGGAATATAGCAATTTAGGAAGAGGAGGGAGGCATGTTCTCAGGACCCAGCAGGGATCTGAAGCAAGAGCTGAAGGCCACGGGGAAAGCAAAAGCAGAGATCAGCCCAGAAGAAGAAGGTGATGGATGGACGGCACTTTCTCCCAGGGCTCTGGTTCATGGCCCTGGCTCACAGCCCTGGCTTGTGGCATCCGCTTGTGGCCGTGGGTCACAGCCCAGCTCACAGCACCAGCTTATAGCCCTGGGTCACAGCCCCAGCTCACCACCCTGGCTCACGGCCCTGGCTCACAGCCCAGGCTCACAGCCTTGGGTCATGGCCTGGCTCACAGCCTCAACTTGCAGTCCTACCTCTCAGCATGAGAGACACAGTCTGAGCCTCCAGATGCACAGTGACTATGGGAGACCCCAGAGACGTCCAAGGAAAGAAACACAAATGGAATGGAACAGTGGACATGGCAGACTGTAGTGGCTGGTGAGTTACCTGAGTCATCTGATTTCAGACGGCCCCCAGGAGAGGGTGGCGATCAGCCAATCACCATCTTGGAAAGAGGCCAAGCCCAGAACTTAGAAAAGCTGCTAGCAGCTTTTGGTGCTGGGGCAAGGTGGAGCAAGGTGGAGCAGAGTTCAAACTCAAATTGGCAGGAGGGCAATGAGCCAAGTTCAAACTGGCAGAGAACTGAGTCCAAGGCAGTAGGAGACACACAGTGTGTCTCCAGCTGAACAAATTGGGTTTCAACCCCACAGCCAGTGATCAGGCTGAATTTCAGTGGAACTGGTGAAGCCTTGCTATTGAACCCAGCTGGGAACACTTGCTACCCTGCCATAAATCTACTGCTGGGATTAATCAACAAGGAATTGGGTCTGTCTACTCTGTCTACCATTGACAGCAGAGACACACCTGGAAGCAGACATTTTCTTTCTTTCTTTCTTTCTTTCTTTCTTTCTTTCTTTCTTTCTTTCTTTCTTTCTTTCTTTCTTTCTTTCTTTTCTTTTCTTTTCTTTTCTTTTCTTTTCTTTTCTTTTCTACCATTTTTTCCCCTCTCTGCTCTTCTTCTTCTTGGTTTTTTTTTTCTTGTTTTTATAGGAAAGTGACTTTCTAGATTTTTGCTGTTATTGTTTTATTCTGTCCTTGTTTTTATTTCTTCCTTCTCTCCTTCCCTCCTATTTTCTTTACTAGTTCCCCAAAGTTTGTATAATTTCCCCCTGGCTTCCAACTTTGCTTCTCATCTCTTTCTCTTCTTCTATTTCTCTATTCTTTCCTCCTAATCTCTTTCAAATTTTCTCCCTTGAGAGTAAAATTGCCATATTGAGGGCATATTTACTGTATACAAGTTTCTGGTTTATTTGGGATATTGCTATATAACCACAAATCTAGTTCATATGGTTAAAGGTAGCAGATCAATAGTTTCCACAGTTCGTCATTTTCTAGACTGTGTTTGATGCTATTGTTGTTGCTGATTGTACTACTTTAGCCAAGGTAATAGAATTGTTCTACTCAGTTCTTCCTTGCATGCCAAGACTGAGATTGCAGAGGGTCACAAATAACACTATAGGCCACAGTCAAAGAACTAGGAGTTGGCCAAATAGATAGCAAATTCTCAGCCTCAATAAATTGAAGAGGCAAGATCCTGCAACAGACTCATGACATAAAAACCAGCTACACCTGTAAGACATCTCTGAGGAAGTAGTCATTTCCAAAGGGTTCTCAATACTAACACAAAAGCTACCTGCCACAGGCAATTCATAAGCATCAACCCAGGAAGTAAACTAAAGAAGGAAACAAAGAAAATGAGAAGACACACAAATAAGATACAACCTCAGATCTCCAGCTCACCAACAGCAAACCCAGGGGGTAATGAAGTGGACAATCTGAAAGCTTCCCACCCAGACTCTTGGAAGCAGTAACAGCAGATGTAACAAAGCAGATGAGTGTGGCTCTAGAAAACATCAAAACAGAAATCATTTACAGGATGAAAGATATGATTAGTGACTATAGAGCAGATACAGATAAAAACAAAAACATAGAGGAGCTTAGGAAAATGATGGAAACCATAAATGCCCAACACAGGAAAGAAATGGAATCCATGAAACAGATTCAAACAGATGTCCAAGAGATTAAAAATTCCATTGAAAGTATCTGCAGTAGAATGAAACAGTGTGAAGAGAGAATCTCAGCTATAGAAGACAAGATTGTGATTAATGATTGAGAAAAGAAAGAGTTCACCAAAATGGTAAGGGACCATGAAAAATCAATATGACAACTGCTAGATGACACAAAGAAAAATAAGACAAGATTGATCGGAGTCAATGAAAAAGCAGGAGATAGCACAAGTGACATTAAAAAAACCGTTCACAGAAGCAGTGGCAGAAAACTTCCCAAGTATGGAAAAAGAACTTGACATACAGATAAGTGAGGCATACAGGACCCCAATTAGCCATGATCAACAAAAATGTACCCCAAGGCATATAATAGTGAAAATTCCAGAAATTCAACACAAGAACAGAATATCTAAGGCTGTTAGAAAAAAGAAACAAAATAACCTATAAAGGAAAGTCCTTCAGAGTAACAGCTGATTGTACTCAACACAAACCCTCAAGTCAAGGAGAGCTTGGAGTGATTTCAAGCCTTAAAAGATAACAACTTTCAGCCCAGATTGATGTACCCTGCAAAACTGTCTTTCAAAATTGAAGGAGAAGTAAGATACTTCTATGACAAAAAACCCCTGAAGAGATTCATGACCACGAAACCAGCACTCAAAAATTTTCTGACGGACATTCCGGAAAGAGAAAATGAGGACTACAACTCCAGGAATCACAACAGAATGAATCCTTCAGGCAAGGCAAGTAATTAAACAGAAGGGGAAACTAGGGAGCCAACAACAGATAAATAATATGACAAGAATAAGTCAACATATGTCAGTTATAACCATCAATGTAAATGGTCTCAACTCACCACTCAAAAGAAGCTGACTGGCAGAATGGGTCAAGAAGCAAGACCAAGCAATATGCTGCATACAAGAAACACATTTAATTCAAAAAGAAATTCATAGACTGAAAATCGAGGGATGGAAAATAATACTTCATGTGACAGGAACCTGGAAAAAAGCAGGGGTAGCCATTCTATTTGCAGACAGAGTAGATTTCAAGCCAAGACTCATTAAGAAAGACAAAGAAGGTCACTACATCCTCGTAAAGGGAACAATCCAAGAAGAAGAGATGACAACCATAAATATATATGCACCAAATACCAGGGCACTTAACTACATACAACAAATGTTGATGGACATGAAAAACCAAATAAGCACTAATACGATTGTAATGGGGGACTTCAATGCCCCACTGTCACAAATAGACATATCAACTAGACAAAAAATCAAATATCAGGGAAATATCTGAATTAAACCAAACTTTTGAACAAATGGTCCTAGTAGATGTATAATCTTCCACCCCACAACATCAGAATACATATTCTTCTCAGCTGAGACTTTCTCCAAAATAGAACACATACTAGCTCATAGAACATGCTTAAGTAAATGCAAAGAAAGCTAAATTATCCCATGCATACTATCAGACCATAGTGCACTGAAACTGGAAATAAACAGCAAAAGGAACCACAAAAACTTCATAAACACATGGAAATTAAATAGCACCCTCCTGAACAATCACTGGGTCACCGATGAAATTAAAGAAGAAATTAGTTTCTACAATTGAAAAATAATGCCATTACAACCTACCAAAATTTATGGGACAAAATGAAAGTGGTCCTATGAGGGAAATTTATATCATTGATCTCCCATATCAGAAAAACAGAACCTCAAGCTTCTAGAAAAAGCAGAGCAAGTCAAACCCAAAGCTCAGACAAGGAAGAACTATAAAGATCAGAGCTGAAATTAACCCAATTGAAACTAAGAAAACAATACAAACAATCAATGAATCAAAGAGTTTGTTCTTTGAAAAATTAAATAAAATTGACAAACCCTTAGCCAACCTTATTAAAAAAGGAAAGAAAAGACTCAAATTCATACAATTAGGAATGAAAAGGGTGAAATCACAACAGATCCTGCAGAAATCCAGAAGATCATCAATACCTACTTTGAGAACCTGTATTCTAATAAAATCAAAAACACAGAAGAAATACATTTCTAGATACAAATGAATTACCAAAACA
>PVJO010025028.1:0-23394 GCA_004026905.1 Hystrix cristata | reverse complement strand
TCGGTGGGTCGGCTGCCGGGCCCGCCCTGCCTCTGCTATGCCGCCCTGCCTTGGACCCAGCGGACTATAGACTGAAACCTCTACAGACTGTGAGCTAATAAACTTTTCTTCCCCTAACTTTGGGTGTCGAGTATTCTGTCCCAACAACAAGAGAAAAGTAACTAAAACACCATGTTATTCTTATAATCCCTCAGAGAACAGGACTTAAGTAAGTTTCGCAAGACTTGAGCAGCTACTTGAGGTCCAATCAAATCCTCTCTCACCCTTGACAAACTAAACAGCCTTGATTAATCATGATCTCACAAGATTTATGAATACAGAGGTAGCCTAATAAATAAAGTCCTTCCTGTTTCTCTCAGAAATTATGTTTTAGAACTGAGTGGAGTTGTGTCACCTTTGTTGGGAACAACCTAGCCTAAGTCTCATCCATCAGAACACCTTTTTTTTTAATTACTCAGAACTTGCTCTGACTTTATATTCCCCCTGAACTCTACTTGCACTCACAGTCAATATTTACAGTTAGAACCACTTGAAACCTTAGCAAAGCCCTGATACCGATTCAAGTGTTTCATGTGGCCTAGTTTTGTCTCCCAAGCTAAACTGTAAATCGCTGGGACCAAGAACCATGTTGTGTGTTTCTTTTGAATCCAGTCCACTGTCCTTAGCACAGTGCGGTGCTGGTTACACAGTTTGTACAACAAATATTTTTCGGTTGATGATTGACTTGCCGTATGTTTTTCATTCACATAGAAATACAGATGATTGTTCCCTGGGGAGAGTCTGAGTCCTCTGTGCCAACGTTGTGATTGGAGCCTGCCTCCGACCAGCATCTTGAGTCATGTTGTCACATATTCAAAAACACAGATGAGGTCCCAGGCCCTGTCTCTATACCTCCTGCTGTCTTCTCTTAGGTCCAGAAGTTGAGACTCAGGCTGACATAGACTCCTCCCTATTCCGGCCAGACCTCGGCCACCTGTGAGGTCGCACAAGTGCTGTGCAGTGTGTTGAGGGTGGAATCCGTCTCCTTGCCCAAACCTTGATGCAGGCTAATCACACTCCATCAGTCTGGTGGTATGTGCTCCCCCGGCACGGTCCCATTCCGCTTTCTGGTAAAACCTGACGAGGAGTATTTATTAAGAGCTGTCTCATTCCGCCACGCATTGCTCCCGTGGGCTCTGGCCAGGGGCCTGGAGGAATGCGTGTGCGTTCAAGGGCAAATGTCATCTCGCCCATTGTGTGGAGAGCCAGCTTTGTGCCCAGAGTGAGGGAGCAGCATAAAGCCCCAGTGTCTTCCCCACAATGTACCCCGCTGTGGGAAGCTGCCTTTCAGCCGAGAGGCTCTTGGCTCCGTTTGCCTGCGAGCTCTCACGTCTCAAATTCAGCAATGTCCAGGCTGAGTTAGTGTCATCTTTCTGTTATGTCTCCATCTGGTGAAAGCTCATTTCATTTCTCTTCCAAAGTGACTGATGTGAGCAGCAAAAGTGTGGTTTTTTTTAAAGACCAAAACGGCAATTAAGATTTTATAGCAGTGCAGCCTTGGGAAAATACCACTAATTAGCTACAGTCAGTATTGTGGATTACAGATTGTCATTCACACAGAAAGCTCTGTCCCTCCTCCGGGTGTGCCTGTCTCCCAGTCTCCCGTGGTCAGATCTTGTCCTTGCTTGGCTAGTTCGGGTACCACCTCCACCAGGAAGTCTACTCTGACCTCCATCTTCCGCTCACTCACCTTCTGAACTCCCACAGGGTTTTGTTTGTCCTCTTGGAATTCTTGTTGTTACTCCTTTGTCTTACCTTAATACGTGACTTTTACTCGTCTCAAAGATCATCACGGAAAGGCTGTGTGTTCTGGTCCTCATCTTGGCCACCCGAAAGGCACTTTCTAAATATTTAGGATATTAGAGGTCAAAAAGGAAAGACTGGGAATTGTTTAAAATTAATCACTCCCAACCATTTCCACCTCCCATTAATCACCCCTAACTGGTCCATGAGTGTGTTTTGTGATGAAGATGAAGATGATGACCTCATTGACAACTGAAAGAGTAACAGTGGCCACCATTAAATGAATTCTTGCTACATTCTAGAGACTGCATTAAGCACTATATGATGTGTTTGTGTGTATGTGTGTGTTTACACATAAACACGTAGACTACAGGGTGATCAAAAGATATGGTGAATGTTTAAATTTTTTTTAAAAACTTTTTATAGTAAAAGGCATATGGCCAAGAGTGATGGGATAAGAGTGTTTGAAGCCAGGGGGCGATTTGGAGGGAGATCAGTGGTAATGTGTGGTACTATAATATTTTTGTTTGAACATTCACCATTATCTTTCAACCAAATGTTTATGGCAGTTTGTATCAAATAAGACCTTACAGTTTGTGTAATGTTGGTACATCCACCTTGTTTATCTGCTCTGCCGCTGTGTGACTACCAGCTCTCTCCCAAAGTCAAAATAACCATGAAAGGTAAATGTTTTAAATTGATTCAAGACATTGAGGCAGCCACGACACCACAACTAAAGACACTCAGGAAAGAGGACTTCCAGAAGTGCTTCAGAAAGTGGCAAGAATTATAGGATAAGCATGTGCAAAGCAAGGAGTATTTTGAGGAGAATTAATGGCAATGTATCTTTTGCTGTAATTTTTTTTAATGTTATACATTTAGGTATTGGGGATTTAGCTCAGTGGGGGAGCACTTGCCTAGCAAGCAAAAGGCCCCGAGTTTGATCCCCAGCACCCCCCCAAAAATGTTATACATTTACCATATTTTTCAGTCATACCTCGTACACATATGTGTGTGTGTATATATATGAATTTTTTGTATATTATCTCAGTCTCTTGTGCTTATCTTCAAGATGAGATGCTTTGGTTTGAGAGGGAATAAATAGCTTGCTGAAGAATCCATGAGCTTGGTATGGGGAATACATGATGGCAGTGAGATTTGAACCCAGGTCTGTCTAACAACAGAGCAAGAGGCATTGGCTGTTCTGCTGTGCCATAGACAGTCACTGCACAACTCCTGGTTCATGAGAGGGCAGAGCTTGTCTCTATTCTCTCAGGCCTTGGGCTGGAGGCAGTGGGAGAATCGATGGGTTTGTGAATCAGCCCGGAATGCAAGCACTGGCATTGAGAAGGAGCATTCCAGCCATCTACGCTTACAGGGGCCTGGGGGGGTGCCAGCCCCTCCCCAGGCTCCACTGTGCTTCCGACATGAGGGACCAGACAGCCAGGGGAACACTCCCAGCCTGCCGGACTTTGGGAAGCATTGTCATAGGCCTGCCAAGCCACTTTTCATGTCGACTACTTTATAAATGACTATAATTGCACCAGGCTTTGGTTGACGACTTTGAGCCTAATAAAAATGTCAAACTCATTAAGAAGGTTTCCAAGACCAAATAAACTCTGAAGACATTATAATCTTTGATGGCTCTAAATTTGCAAGTCACAAGAAAGTGGAAAAATAGAGCTACCATGTACAGAGCTACTGAGATGTCAGTACGTACTGCTGCCGTGGTGTCTTGTAATGAAGTTTGGTTACATGATCAGAAATCTCTCCTGAAATTATCATAGTGCTCTTTTTCCCTATTCTGACAAAACGGCTGTGTGTATATACAGCCTTCTTTGTGTCACAAAGCAAAATCTAGACTAAACACAAGTTTCAGGACTGGGGATTTAGCTCAATGGTTAGAATGCTTGCCTAGCTAGCAAAGGCCCTGAGTTCGATCCCTGGCACCAAAACGAAACATAAAAACAAACACACATAAAAACCCCACAAGTTTGATTAGCCTGGAAACATAGCCAGAATCTCATTATATTGGACATGTTTAAAGTTAGGCTGAAAGGCTTTTTTTTTCACCCCCTCTTCGGGGTAGCTTAGAAAAACCAAATGAAAAGTAGGGTGATTCTAGAGATGCCTCCCACCCAGGAGGGAGGGTTTCAACTGGATCTTGACTGTTGTGTTTAGAGAGTGGACATCTAGGGGACAGATAGGTGGGCCAGGACAACGATTAAAAAAAAGACAACCTACAGAATGGGAAAAAAATTTTGCCAGCTATTCGCAGACAGGGGACTAATATCTAGAATACATAAAGAACTCCCCCAAATTTAAATCCTCCCCCAAATTTAAAGACCGAACCAAAAAATGGGCAAGTGAAATAAACAGACACTTCTCAGAAGAAGAAGTACAAATGGTCAATAAATAGGTGAAGAAATGTTCAACATTGCTGACCGTTAGAGAAATGCAAATTAAAATAACACTGAGATTCCATCTTACCCCAGAAAGTATGGCCGTCATCAAGAAATCAAATAAGAACAAATGCTGCTGAGACTACAAAGGAGAAAGGAGCCCTTCTACATTTTTGGTGGGAATGTAAACTAATAGAGCCACTACTGAAATCAGTATGAAGATTCCTGAAAAAAAGTAAAACTAGAAATTCCTTCGACCCAGCAATTCCTCTTGTACTATCATCCCCAAAGATTTAAAGACATCATATTACAGTGATCCATGCATATCCGTGTTTATAGCAACTATATCTTGGAAGTGGCCTGTATGTCCTTCAACAGATGAATGGATAAAGAAAATGTGGTATTTACACCACATGGAGTACTACTCTGCCATAAAGAAGGATAAACTTGAGCCAGTTGTAGGAAAATGGATGCACCTTGAGACCATAATATAAGTGAAATAAATCAGACACACAAGCTTAAATATCCCATGGTTTCTCATATATGAGAAACCCAAAATCTAGATAAAGAACAAAATAAAAGGGAGCTGATAGAAAGTAGGGAGATCTTTCTCAAATGGAAAGAGGATCAAGAAATGGAGGGAGGAGGGAGGGATGGGTGAGAAAGGGGATGAAAACAGGAATTAAGATGTGTTATGTACGTATACCAACTCCTCCCCATGAGGAATGTAAATATTATATACTGCAAACATGTACTAATAAAGAGTTTTTGGACAGAACCTTGTTCTATAGAGTTCAGGGTCTCATGCTTGGTCATCTGAGGGAACCAGAGATGTAAGTAACATACTATGAATAATTGATTAAGTGCTCTTAGATGCTAGATTCTGAGTTAGAAACTTTAACAAACTTGCTTTCATCCCCTCTGCAATCCTGCAGCCAAATTAATGTTTAATTTAGAGACCACAAGAACTGAGGATGATGCAAATCCTTAGAGACAGGAAGCAGATTGGTGGTTTCCGGGTGCTGAGAGGACGAGGGGATGGGGAGTGACTGCTAATGGGCGTGGGGCTTCTTTTAGGATGATGAGGTGTTCTGGAACTGGATAGGACGGGGAAAGAAACTGAGACTCAGAAAGACCAAGTAACATTCCCAAGGTCCTCAAACTGGTGCTAGGTAGGTAAACTGGGATTTGAACCTAGGCCTTCCTGGCTCTAAACCTTGCCCACCTTCCCCCATATCATGCTACTTTCTGTCCTTTCAGGAGTGAAATGTATTTCAACTGCGGAAGCTGTGTTGTTGTCTGACAGACATAGTGTGAAACCGGTGAATCATGTGGCACATACAGCAGGACCGATTCTGAGCCCCAGCTCCGTCAGCACGGAAATCCTGGTCTTATGGTTCCCGGAGCTCAAGGACTGGGTTAGCCTGGTGATTCAAAAAAAACAAAAAAAAATTGTTTTTTGCCTGTGTCTGATAGCCTGCGGCACGTAGGATCTATGGGAGGGGTCCTGGTTATCAAGGACTCAAAAATGCTGTATCCTCTGGTCAGAGAATTTCACTCTGGCGCAGGTGGGGAGTGGTGCATTAGTGAGATTATTGTTGGAAGGTTCCAGCAGTGTGTAAAGTGTGGATACGTGGGAAGCTAAGCGGACCAAGGAGGCCAGCTCTGGCCACTGCACTTGAGTTCAGGAGAATTTAATCCATTGGTTTCATAGTGGGAATGGAGAGGACAGGATATAGATAAGAATTAGAAAAAGAAATACAGTAGTCCCCTTATTTTCAAGGTATGCATTCCAAGACCCCCCATCAACATCCGAAACCACAGATAGGTAAATTTTTTCCTATACATACATGTATATGATAATGTTTAATTTAAAATTAGGCACAGTAACAAATTAACAAGAACAATAAAACAATTATAATAATATACTCTGAAAAGTTATTTTAAATTTATATATTGTTTATATTTCTGGAATTTCTCATTTTCAACCTTAGTCGACTGCAAGTAACTGAAACTACAGAGAGTGAGATGAGGTTAAGGGGTCCCCTGGAGTCACCTGGACCCCCAGGAAGGAGAGGGGGGAGTTATAGGCACTCCTGAGCTCCCCTCCTTTGAAACTCCAGGTTTCAAGTCTGGAAGAGAAGAAGCGGGAAGGAGGTAAGGATGGGTGTGAACTAGAAAGGAGAAGCCCAATTTTAGGAGAAGATTAAGAAATAAGTCGAGGACCTCATGAATTTGGAGTGGGAGCCCCGGAAGAGTGGTCAAGAGTTTCACTACCATTCACCCCGACTCTCATCCCAAACAAGTAGCCTTTTTCTTCCTTCCTTCCTTCTTTCCTCTTCAGGTAGGCGAGATCTGATTGCTGTTTCTGAGAGAAATCTAAAAGAGTCATCACGCTTGCACGCCCATGTATTTTTATAGAACTGTAATTTACACATCCATTTAGCATCTTTTATTTACAGTATTGTCACACAGTTTTATTACAATCCTTCCTCAGTGATGAATTTATCTCATTCTCAAAACTGTATAATTGGACTTACTGTGGCCTCCCCTGCAGCAGTGTGAGAACTCCAGATCAGATGGACTTACATTGGAGGGGTGACCTCAGGTGTACGCTTTGGGGGTTTCAAGAGGAAAAGCCCAGCGTGCAAGATACGACACCCACACCAGCGCCTGGCAAAAAGTGTGCTATCTGCGTCAAAGCGACACATTCAGACTGAGAGGGATGCAGGGAAGTTCAGCAAGCAAGGCCTGAACAGAAGGGCATACAGTGAATTCACTGTCGTTTACTGCTTTAAGGTGCGCACGCTGCCTGTTGTAGAGCTTGATATCCAGTGAAAACATCTTTCATCCGTGATGGCAGAAGAATGTTACGGAGAAAAGTAAAGTAAAAAAGGCCAGTGGGAAATGCATGAGAATCAGGTCTCAGTTTTAAGTAGACTAGCTGAGGAAGACCTTCTGGGGAGACAGTGATTGTGCAGAGATCTGCAGATGAGAGGGTGAGCCGTGTTGGCCCTGGGAGAAGAGCAGATAAAGGTTAGAACGGACCGAAGGACAGTGTCCCTCGTGTTTAAATAGCAGGGAGGCCAGCGTGGCTCGAGCTAGGAAAAGAAGAGAAGGGGCTGGTGTTCAAAAGTTGACAGGGGACTGGCTTGTGCAGGACATTCTAGCAAGGACAAATATCTTACTTGCATGGAACAACTCAAATTTGTACTTACTATCTGAATATTATTCAGTCTAAAAAATATCTTACTTTGGACCAGAAACTTTATGGTTATCCTAAGTGTAAGTCATCTAAAGATTTGGGCTTTTAAGCAGATGGAATGGGAGCCCCTGGGGGTTGAACAAGAGCTCATTCTGTCTGACACAGGGGTGTAGGCACCGGGTAGACAGCAAAGAAGCGGGGACCCCGGTTGACTGACTACTGAGCTAACCCAGGTGGGCCCTGTGCTGGCAGTGCAAGCAGTGGGTGTCATCAAAGCTGACCTCAACTGTTGAAAGCATCTTCGCTGGCAGCTGAAAAGGGAGGAGACTGGGAGAAACAGATTGGGGAAGGAAGAGCAGAAACTGGATTTGGGCTCGTGAAGTTTGGAGACTTGAGCAGAGATGCCTGAGAGCCAGAGAGTATAAAATTCTGAGGTTCAGGCTGAGCTGCATGCAGGCTGGAGACATAAATGTGGTATTAAATGCCGAAAGACTGAATGAGACTGCCAGGTGTGGACAGGGGAGAGAAGGAAGGTGCTCCAGGAGGCTGCAATATTTGAAGTCCAGGAAGTAGGGAAATAGCAAGGAAACCATGTAGGACTGAAAAGTAGCAGAGAGAGAGAAAGAGAGAATACAAAAGACTCAGAATTGGCCCTCAGATTTGGTAGCACAGCATGACTTCATGGTGGGAATGACTTCACAGTAAGGGCAGAAGTTTGAATGCAGCAAGTTCAAGAAATAGTACTGTCTCTGTTTTGGTTTTTATAATTTGTTTGTGGCTCTTCTTTTCCCTTCTCAAGCACTTTCCTTGGTTTTATGTAAAGCAAAAGACAAAGGGAATTTCTCTGAGGAAGCTCTTCTAAACTGCTTTGTGCCATGAGACCACAGAAGCTGCGTGTTGTCTGCTGTTGGTGTCTGGCTCCTGCGGTGGTGAGATGACTTATTTTCTGTTCCTTGTCACTTAAGCCCGGGTGACAGGCCAAGTGCCGTTTAGAGGCAGCAAACTCCAGCGAGCAGACAGGGCACACTGTTCAAAGGAACCAGCCCTCTCAGAAGTAACATATTTCAAATGGCACTTGGAATGTGGCCATCCTGAAAAATGGGGATTAAATGTAAAACTATTTCAGAGGGCAAAAACAGGCAGGGTTGGGTGACAGCTTGGCTTTTAAGGATGCCTGAGGAGAGAAGGAAGAGCTTTTCAGGGAGCCAGAATCTCAGTGCATCCCAGTAGAAACGTGTTGGTAGTAAAAGATGGGGATGCTGATGATTGTTAAGACCCAAGTAGGGAGCCCACCACTTTGGTGAATCAGGAATATGAGGTCATCGCAGCCCCGGGCCTGATCAGGGCTGTAACTGGGGCATGAGGAAGGTGCTCAAGAGAGCCCAGTGGTGATGAGCCTTATTTATCCACCTGAGTCTCGCCGCACCTGTGGTGTCCATGTCCAACTGAATGGGCCTTAACCAGGTGTGGGTGTGAGGGACCACAAATTTTTCCAGCAGGGACAAACATCAGGGCGTGTGGAAGAGCATGAAAGAGTTGAAAACGGTGGGAGTGTGGAATGTTGAAGAGGGCAGGAAATCAGTAGGAAAGGGCCAGACCAGCAGCATCAGCAGGGAGAGTGGCTAAGCGAGAGAGCGGGACCGGTGGCTCTTAGGTGGCAGCAGTGCAGCTGACCCTTGCTGTGGTGTTCCTTTTTTTTTTTTTTTAACTTGAGTTGTGATCTTTCAGTTTAAAAAGAATGTGTAAATGTGTACTCTTTGTAGAAAAATTGACCGACGCATAAAGTGCAAAGAAGGAAGTAATCTCCCATTGTTAGCATCCTGATGGGCTGCTTTGTAGTAGACCAATTCTTCATCACCCTAGTACCTAACATTACAAAGGGGATTTCCACGTTATTAAAAGTCCCTTATCCACATTGCACAAGCAGTAGCTAATTTTCCAGCGTAGGCGTGTGTAATAATCATTCTCCTAGTGCTGCGCATTTGGGTTGTTTCCGGTCGTATGTAAATACGAGTAAACGTTGACAGACATGCTTGTGTATAAATCCTCAGCCTTGGATTGTGCCTTTAGGATTTGTTCCCATAATTGGAATGCCTGGGTCAGGGGCATGCACACTTTAAGTCATTATCAAAGCTGAACGGCTTTCCAAAAAGTCCTTCCCATATGTTTCAACTGACAGCACTTACTCTTCAAAGTGAAAATTATAATTTAAAATTTGATATCACCTAATTACTGCTCATTATATCCTCATACAGTGAGTTTTACCCCAATTTACAAATAAGGAAAATGAGGCCAATTGACTGCTAACAAGGTGCAGAATCAGAACCGAGGTCCGGTTTGGCTAACTCAGGAACCAGTCCCTCTCCCTAGGCAGATCATGCATCCCTCGCATGAATTCCAGGTTCCCCAGCCTTCTGCTTCTCATGGTGGCTCTCCTGGTGGTGAAGATTCTAGAGGTTCACAGCCAGCTGACACCAGGGCGCACTTTGGTAGCACACTTCTGCATTACATTCTTGAGCTCAATACTGGAGATGTGGAGAGGGGAAGAAAAGAACAGAAAAACATGGTGTAGGTTATTAATGCTAATCAGGAACATACATGTGAGTTCATACAAATTAGTCAACAAATCTGACCCATCGCAACACTTCCTAAACAGTGTGTGTAGTTCACAGTTGTAGATAGAAGGCGCTGTTTCACGAGTGATAAGTTGAACTGCTCTTAGCTCAGCCACGTCTCTCATTCTCCCCATCGCTTTAGCTTTTCAAACCTGAGGTGAGAGCCAGCGTCACCCCAGGATTTAACCTGGGCTGTGTGCAGATGAGCCACACGGACCTCATTTGCTGTCTTCAAAGACCCAAAGAGGCCTGTCATCTCCCTTGTCACACGGGGACGGAGAGAGACTGTGAGTAAAGTAACCATCAGAACTGCCATGTACCGAGTGCTTACTATATGTCAGGCACTTAGAGAACATGAACTTCCCCTGGCCTGTTTGGGGCCCAGCACACAAACAAAAGTAAATACAGGCTCCCTGGCATAACGTCCAAGACTATGGTGCGTGATGAAGAGGTGAAAATTGTTTGCAAAGTAGTTTAGATAAGCTTTTGCCAAACACATTCAGTCATGCACAGTTCTTCCCTAAATTAAAGAATTCACTGATACTAAATAAGGGGAAAGCATCAGATTGGCCATAAAGATGATTACTTGCGTGTCTCAGAGGACACATATGTTGCAAAGAAGTGGAGAACCCAGAGGCACAGGTCACCCATGCTCCAAGCCCCTCTTTTGCACACAGTGCCTCTACCCTCTCCCATCTCTCTGCTTGACTTTTCATTCTTTGTCCCTGTCACTAAGGACATCAATTTTCCTAAGTGTGTACAACCCACAGAGACCCAGCATTTTTCAGGGACTGGGACGTACTTGGAGCAGAGGGAACTTTTCCACAGCACAAATCCTGCGGCAGTAGAACTGTAATTAGCACCGGGACTGCCCTGTGAGAGTCGATCCTGCAAACGCAAGCAGATTACAGTGGAGGTGGGTGCCAGCAAAGGGGGACCCCGCATAGTGCTGTTGCAGTCTTCTTCCCGTGCTTGTCTCTGTACCACTTTACCTACATTGAAAGGCAACATTCGTTAAGGGTAATTCCTCAAATAGAAACCCGAGGATGGTGGAATGCAGAGAGCGGTGGGAGGGGTTATGTCATGGGAGTGGGATCTAAAGAGATACCCCAGGTGAGTTAGCATGTAAGTGTGTAGATGTCCACGCATAAGCATATGTGTGCATCGACATATGTATAAATATGTTCACATATGTATAGGGAGAAGGAGAAAGACTGGGGTATGGAGGAGACAAGAGTCCCTGAGTAAACAATGTGCCGACCTTGATTCTTAGCATTCACCTATCTGCAGAGGTAAATTTTAAACGTACTTTTAGATACTGTAAGAGAAAAGGTGCTGGACTTAGAACTGAAATGCTTGAGTCAAGCCTCAGTTACGTGACTACCACTCACGCAATCAGTAAACAGGATGCAGGTGTCAAAGGTCGCTTGTTGCAGTGGACACATCCTCTTTCGTGTTTCCACCCTTCCCGTTTTTTTTAGTGTTGCTGTCCTGACCTCCTGTTTTCTGCGTGAGGCGTTGAAGGGTCCTGATTTTTTTCTCTGGACTTGAGAGCATTGCGATTTTAGAAACAGATTAAGGGAGAGAGCAGGCCAGTGAAAATCCCACCATCCTCCTCATTTTTCAGCACACATCCTGTGAATCCTTGCCTCGTGCTAGGCACGGGGACTCCTCAAGGAGTTTGTGGTCCAGATGTAGGGGGCACAGATCAGCGGCAGCCAGCCACTGTGTAAGGTGACAGGTGAGCAGTTCCTGTGATGTGTGGAGGAGGGAGAAGGGTGAACCCTGCCTGGGGAGGTCAGCAAAAGACTTCCAGGAAATGACATCTCAGCTGGCGCTCACAGTTTGTTTGCCAGGCCAGTGGGACTCTGACATAGAACCCGCCACACGGGTAGAAGTGAAGCAGGGCGTATCCAATAGGATGAGGGAACAGGGAACAGTCTAGAATGCCAGCATCCCAAGAGGTGCTGGATGAGGATGGAAGTCCGGGAGGAAGTGTGGGACACACCAATGAGTTCAGCTGGAAAATGAGGCAGGGGTCAGGTCTAGGCAGCTTTGAGCCAGCCAGTTGAGTGAGTGCTTTTCCCCAAAACCCACTGCTGCATCCTGATGCTTAAATCAGTGGGTGCTGTATGCCACATGCAGCTCAGACATATGGGGTCCTGAGGGTTCTGGGTCACGTGAAAGATACCATCCCCTCTTAGCCACCTCTCTGGAAATGAACAAGCCCTAAAGACTTAGGAAAGACCAGCTGTGTGGCTGGGAGGGGACCTTGAGGCCTGGAGACCTTTGGGAAGGGGTCATGATGAGTGACCAGTATCTTTGAGCTTTTTTGTAAGTGTCATCACTAAAGGGGCATGAACACCTTTTGTATAGAGATAATGAGGGTTTCCAAGGTTAGATGAGCTCATGATTTTTGATTATTCACCCCCAGTGGGAACTGCGCCAGGCTTCTGCACATCTCTAGTGTAATATGGTGCCTCGAGTTGAAGGATTTCCAGAAATGGATATTTCAGAGAGAAAATGGGTGCATGGAAGTGGAGGGCGTGGAGTTCCGAGGGCAGGCCAGAGGAAACCAGGATGGGACGCAGGCCTTGTGAGGGCACTCGGATGGTTAAGCGTGTGAATTAACTTTTGGGCAGACACCCATGAAAAGGATGGGTCCTTCACTGCAGCTGTTGAAGAAAGAGAGATGTGCGGCCTCTTAAACTTTTGACACATAGCTGTGAGACAGGAATGGCAAACCATTCAGCTTCTCACGTCTGCTAGGTCTTCTGAATTTGACAGCGAAAAGAGTCAGGCTCAGAAAAAGGCTCCAGCTGTGAAATTATTTCCCAACAGAGAGTCAGAGCATTTATCTATTTCAAGAGCCCCATGAGGGGTTCTCCAGAGAACTTGGAGCCAAGGGCCTGAGTCCTGCTTTCTTGAAATTTCTGATGGTTGCTAAATCTGGCTGAGCACAGAATGCTCTTGTCATCAGTGGGAATTTATGAGCAAATTCATAAATTGTACTTTTGATAATAATTCTGTTTCGAGGGATAGAGCCTGTGGAATCCAGGCCTTTGTCGTGTGGTCACACGCATAACCAGAGTAAAGAATTTGTGAGGTCTGCCACCTTACTTAGAAAGCAAGGTGACAGTCACCTTGACCTATGGAAAGGCAAATGCTTTTTTGTTGTTAATGGTCACAGTCAAGGGCATCACATTTGCATGAGCAGGGCTGGTAAAGTGCAGCCTTCATGAGAGTCCTGCACAAGAACAGCTTACATGGAAATAAAGTCAAGGAATGCAGTGTGTTCCTTGGAGATGCGTAGGCCTGCTGGCATAGTAAAGACAAAATACTTGCATTTACTTGATTCATTTTGTATGGTAAAGCATTTCCCAAACTTGTCTCCAGATCTGTTGTCTGTTTCAATTTTAACATTTTTTAGATTCTGCAGATTCAGAATGACTTTAGCAAACACTGGTTGAGAGAATTAATATATTAACAGGTGTAAGGTTCATTGATGTATTGATTGTCTCAATTTTTTTAATACTTTTAATCATGTCGATATGGTAGTTTTTAGCCAGAAGATGTGTACAGAGCCACATATGTAAGAGGAGTCTCAATCTCTCTTCCAAAAACTCTGCTCCCTATCCAGACCTTCTCATCTCAACTCCCCACATCCACCCAAGCAGAACGGATCTGCCGACATCTCTGTGTTTTCCTTTGCAGCCTGTTTCGCAGACCCTCACCAACCCAGCCCCAGCAGTTGTGTTCTGAAGGCCTTGCTCTGTCTACACACTGGAGCACATTCCATCTAGACAGCTAAATCCATGTAGAGCTTATGTATTCCAATAAACTATTATTGATTAAGTGGAGAGCAGTATCATATCTGGCCGAATTCGCTGGTGATTCTGATGCCTCCTTTGATGTGGGTGTAAAGATGACTCGTCTAGCTTTGTATATGTGCACCTGATGTTCATCTGTGGTCTCTGAATGGGAGTTTGCTCCCTGTACGCTGGACTGTGAACTCACTAAATAAACAAACCGGTTTCTCTGTCTTCTCCACAACCCACAGAATATTTATCCGTGCAACTCCTGACCATAGAAGTCACCTCCAGACTGCAAGGTTCTGTGATTGTGGTGGGACATCAGAATGGTCATTACTCCTTGAAGAACCTTATCGTAGATTTTCCCCAAACCAAGCAACTCCATTTTGGTTAAATGTTTTCTCTGCTCCAAGTAAGAATATGACTCACTTCATATTTCCTTGCCACTATTACTTCTTTCTCTTACCCATCCCAGTCCCCTTGAGAACACTGCAAACTGCCTAATTACTAAATCCAATTGCTATTTTCACAGCTGTCTTTTTTCCACCTTCCCAAGAAGAATTCTCCCTGTATTCTGCCGACTTGGAGGATCTAAATTCCCCCGTCCTCCCTCACACTCAGGAGTCAGCCCATCTAGTCTCCATCTTCAATATCTATCTTTGTACATACACTTATCTGGTCCATCCCTAACTACCTAATGGATGGTTGTCCCACCTCTCATTCTTTTAAGTGCAGTGGAAGATAAACAAACAAGAAAACTGAGCTGCTTCTTAACATTTCTTGTTCTCTTAAAAGGGATCATGAATTTCTCAGGTCAGTTGAACTTAAGACATCAGGATTATCTTTGACACCTTTCTCCTTGACCTGTGACATTCATGACCGTATTGTAAGTTAGGAGGCACAAGGATATTTATTTCTTCCATATTTTGCTCAAGTAAATGGAACTTGACTCATTTTGTTTTAATGTTATGAAAATTTCTCACTCTCCGATATCTTCAAACATTACTTCAAAATGTTCCCTGATTTAGTTGATACATTAATTATCATCTGAAAAATGTTTGTTTTTTGGGGAACCTCCATGTATGAGTGGTCGCGTCTGTTAAGGATGTTGAAGCCAAGACTGAAGCGGTTTACTCCCTGCCTGGCCTTGAGCTCAACCCGATCCTGGAATTTTGAGGAAAGAATAAAATTTGATTCCCATCTTAGAAAAACATCATCTCACTGAAAAGAAAAGCTCTAAATCTGAAATCTTTAATAGCTTCTGAAAACATTTAATTAAAATGAAAAAGACTTAGTTGGAAGATATACTTAAAATACAAGAAGACAACAGATCAGTGCTGGTTAAAATCACTGTAGAAGGCTCCAAAGAAAAGATGAGATTTTGAGTGGAAATGAATACTTGATATTGTAATTTATATATCCAAAGACAAGGAATGTAGGGGACTGTTTCTTCCTTCTTTTAAAGGAGAGTGCTGTGAGCTAGACCAGAAAGGGTGAAAAAGCATCCTCCAGGTTGTAAGTGAACCCCCACGGTCCAAAGTTCAAGTATGTAAGGCCACTGCCATGCTGACATCTTTTTGCTGTATGAGACTCTTTTCAGCCAGCAGAAGCCTATGCCTCAGGTGTTCTGGCAGGACAGGAAGATGCCACTCTCTGTACCACTGCCCTGTTTTCCAAGATTGAACCTGAGAAAGGGCTGGCATTCAGAATGGTTCTCAGACTGCACTACCTGCTATGAAAAGTAAATTGCATGGATTTGATTTTGTAAAGACAAACAACTGGCCAGTGTTTTCTAGGTCTGTACTTCCGCCTTCAGGCTTGTTCCCATTCCCTTTTAAATGTAAAGGGAACATGCAAAAGGGATTCCTTTCTTTTTTTTTTTTTTAAGAGATTTCTATAATGCGTACAATCCCTAGTTTTGAAAAAGATAAACAGGGTCCCCATGGGCAGAGACCCTAAAGGTTCCAAACAGATGGAAAGTTAAAAATGAAATGTATGCGGGTCAGTTCACTAATAAAGTAAGACAACCAAGCAAAATTTTTCAATACACTTTCCCTTGATGAAGAATGCGCTTGAGGGGGCTGGGGATTTAGCTCAGTGGTAGAGCGCTTGTCTAGCAAGTGCAAGGCCCTGAGTTCAATCCCCAGCATCCCCCTGCCTGCCCCCCAAAAAAGAATGTGCTTGAGAACACATTTGAAGACAAAACCTGAGCTTCCTAAAGGGAAGTAGATAAAAAAGACTCCCAATACCCAATGTGAACACAGCCATTGTATTTGGGAAAATTGGGTCAGGAAGGCTCATACCAGAATCCATTGGGACTCTTCGAAAAGGAGGCTGCTAGAGACTTTGGGTATCTTATTGGCCTACAAGTAAGCAAAGCATCAGAACAAATCATCAGAGTCAAATGTGCATTTGAAGTATAGGAGCTTTGGGTTTGGGGTCCAGCTGCCCATAAACAAGGTTAGAAACATCCACTTCTGTGAGTCGCTCTGAGGAGTAGAAGGATTAATTGTTGCCCAGAAGAGAAATAATACAGAATGAGAAATTGGAGGCCAGGGAGAGACAAATGTCCACATTTTCACAATGTGAGATGCGTATAATTGGGTACTACAGATAGCTGATCTTGATGGTTTTATTTTAATTAAATAGGTGGTTTTAAATGCTGTAGTTGTTCTAGAAATGATTCAGAAACTTGAGTTGGCCTTTAATTAAAAACCACTAGTGCAATAGAAAAGTTATAGAGCAAATCAAATTGTGAGATTGCATTAATAGAAATGTAGGATCCTGAGCAATCTTAGACCTCCTTGTTTTGCTGTCAGACTAGATATTCTATTCCAAGCAACTTATTTTCAGAAGGGCTATGATGTACTAGAACATCCCTAGTGCAGTGTGACCAGGACCAGGAAGTTGCGGTCCCTATCAAACGAGTGTGGTTGAGGGGTTGGGGATTTAGCTCAGTGTTAGAGCACTTGCTTAGCAAACACAAGGCCCAGGGTTCAATCCCCAGCACACACACACAAAAAGAGTATGGTTGAAAGAAAGGTGGCCTGGAGAAGAACAGGTAGAAGTAGGCTAGAGAAGGGAACAAGACCATCTCCCAAGCTTCAGAGAATAAGGAGAGACCTATTCTGTCCTATTTACAACGGCAGCAGTTGGGCCAGTGGCTAGAAGTAATAGGGGGTAATCTAGCCACTTAAGGAAGAATTTTCTAGAAAACAGAATCGACTCCAAGTGCAAAGAGCTCCCTTCTCTGTGTATGTTCTAGCAATGACCTGATTAGCCATACAAAGAGGTAGAAATGGGATTCTTGCCTTAGGTAACAAGTTCGGACTGGCTGGTCTTTAACTCCAAGCATCCATGACAATTCCACTTCATCGATTAACTCTCTTCAAGAAATCTTTCCAGATTAGGGCCACTGTGTGGCAAAGCCCTTTGGAGGCACCATTCCCATTGTTTATTTTTAGGTCAACCATTCTTAGTTAACCATACCCGTAACAGAAAAACTGGAAAAAGTTTGGCAATTAGCTATTGACCCACCAGGGAGTGGCCAAGCTAGAATTACTTCACATTATTAGAAGATAGTTTGTAATGAGGTAAATTGATTCACATTATATCATGTGTTAGTAGGGCAAATGCCAGCAAAAATTTGTACTGGTAAATCAACTAATATGAACTCCTCTCTGAGATTTCAAAAATTCCACAACATCTCTCCACCAGTCATTTTTAGAATATTTAGTAGCAATGTCCTATCTTTTAAATAAAGCAGATCCAAACCAGAAATAAAGGAAGCACATGAAATTAAGCTGTAATTTTTCTTAAATTATTGTAGTTTATACTTTTTCCACTATCATTTAGATCTGACCTTTTTGTCATAATTTCTCACTGCTTGTCTACTCCTTCATTTTCTTCCTCTTCTTCTTCTTCCTCTTCCTCTTCCTGCCCCACTTCCTCCTCTTCCTCTTCCTCCTCTTCCTCATCTTCTTCCTCTTCTTTTCTTCCTCTTCTTCCTCTTCCTCTTCTTCTTCTTCCCTCCTTTTGTTTCCTTTCATCTCCTTTCCTCTAAGAATTTAAATGTTTGAAACTTTCCCAGGACTCAATTAAAATCACTTTAAAAAAATTGTTTTGTGGGACGGAGAAAGTCTTGGAGCTGCTGCCATTAATATTCGGCTGAACCCTGGAAAGCAAATCTGTAGCCAAACATTTGGCTTTGGTTTAGAGGCAGAAGTCAAAAAAGTGAATTGATATGCAGGTGTGGTGCAAAGCTGGTCTTAAAAATACAGATGTTATTACCTCTGGGCCCTGGGGACCTGGAACAAAATTCAGCAAGCCACCCCAGAGGTGAAACAATGGTCATAAAACGGTTTCTCCATCCTTGCGTTTTGCTGAGCTGTCTCGGCAACATTTAGTGACCATTTAATAACACTAACAGCTCTTTGAGCTAAATTGCTAACATTCAAGGAGCAAGGTTATGTAAAACAAAACTGAATTATAAAAACAATTTTCCAATGAGTTCTGGCATTTCTTTACTTCTGTTTATCTTTTTGCTCAAAGGAGCCATTTACCAGTTGGTGCCCAGCTGGCATGAGCTGATGTTCAGAGACCCCAAACAATCAGCACTTACCTCCAAATAACAAAGGTCCCTATTTTCATCTCTGGTCTCTGCCCAGAGTTTAGAAACATATCCACTCACAGAAGGATCTAAAACCAAGAAGCATCTCAAGTGGTCTTTTGAAGAAAATTACGATGTTCATTTAACCCCAATTTTCATAAAACTTCTCTCTTAACCTAGTGCTGCTGGAAGTAGAATTATTTAGATGTAGAAACAGTGAGGGTTGATAAGCAGAATTTAAAGACAGAGGGACTTTGTACAACCACCAAAAATGTGCACACTGTAAAAGCAAGCAACCCCCAGTTCTTTAGGGCAGCTCTCCCACATGTGCCCACTTGAGCAGCAGTTAAAATGAATAAACTAAATGCATGTGTGGACATGGGTAGACGTCAAAAAGAACACCGGGGAAAGAAAGCAAGTGACAAGGGATATGTTACCATTATGCAAATTTTTAAGTAAAACACAAAACATTTAAAAGTACAAATGTTGTCTCAACTTCCCAGGCTGCCTCTGAGGAGGGAGGAGGAATAGAGAAGGTACAAAAAGTTCTTCCATGTTATTGATAATGTATTTCCCTAAAAAAAAAACAAAAAAAAACAAAAAAAAAACAAAAAAAAACTGAAGCAAATGTAGCTATCACTTGATTTGGTGGATACTTGGATATTATTTTCTGTACTCTTTTTTTTTTTTTTTTGCATCTTTACATCTTTTACAAATAAAATGCAAAGCTAAACCAGGGATTAAACAAAAGGGATGAAAACACCCCAGAGGGGTCTCTCCAAACCCTGCAGGGCAGGAACAACATCTAGGAAAGCAAGCTGAGACCCCAGTCTTCAGAGGCACCAGAATTAGGTTCAAACCAAGTTATTATTTCCTCCTCCAGCACCCTGCCCCTAAGATTTCATAAACGCTTATTGTCACTGACTTACATCTGGGGCATATTCTGCTTGCCTGGCACACATTCTCATCCCACTTGGCAATAATTAAATCAAAATTCCCATTGCCCCATCTATGGTGTTACTCTGTGACTTCTCTCTGTCCATTACATTCAAATGTAGGCCCCCAGCAGGTCACGCAAATGGCACATCCCACTTTTCTGTTTCAGGGAGAATTTCATTGAATAGGTGAAAATTAATACAAAACTGAGCATCCTTAATCCAAAAATTCAAAATCCAAGATGTTCCGAAGTCCTGAACTTCTTAAACATGAACACGATGACATGGGAAAATTCCACACCTGACCTCTTGAGACAGGTCACCTTCGAAACACAAGCTCTCTAAAAGTAGTGTATAAGTTACCTTCGGGCTATGTATAGGGAATACATATGTATAACTTTATTTAGACTTGGGTCCAAACCCCAAGTTATCTCACTGTGTATAAAAATCTAAAAAAAATCTAAAATCCTAAACATTTCTGATCCCAAGTGTTTCAGGTAAGAAATAGTCAACCTGTTCATACGAGACAGAGGGAGGCCTATTTGCAACAGTTCATTTTCCCAACTTATTCAGTTAACTCCTGAATGGAAATCCTGACCAAGGTGTGAGGTTATTTAAATATCTGTTCTGCTACTGTCTATTCAACCTCTTCATCAAAGGTGACTAGCCTGTGAGAGTAGAATTATGCACAGCCCTTGAGAAATCCATGCACAGTCCTAGAAGCCAGTCAAAAGAAAATGAGTGACAGCCTGCCGATTGTGCTGTATGTAAAGGCCTTTGAGAGTCCTGAGGGGGAGACAGAAAGAAACAACCCAGAGTGAGGGGTCATGCAAACCAGGTTGCAGACCCGGCTTTGTCCCTGTACCACCTATAAAGCTGAAGAGGAGCCTTACATCTCTGATCTTCTGTTTTCTCCTCCCAAAAAATGGAGTTCAGGATTAAGTGTAGGAGGCTGGGGATTTAGCTCAGTGGTGGAGCGCTTGCCTGGCAAGTGCAAGGCCCTCAGTTCAATCCCCAGCACCCCCAAAAAGAATTAAGTGTAATAAGTAATGTAAAATGCTTAATACTGTGTTTAACATATTGCTGCTGCTTAAGAGCTTAGCTGTAGTTTCTTCTTCCTTGACCCTGCCACAAAACACAGGGAGAGATTTGGGAATGCTTTAAAGACCCACAATTTGTGTGTCACACACTAACACAGAAAAAAATGTTCACCCATCTTGGGTCAGATTGGTATACCAAGATTTTGCCTGGACATTGTAATTGTCCATAGGTCCTTTACCAAAAGAGAGATCATATTCTTGAATAATGGTTTGTTGTGCAGAGGGCATCCAATGTAGCTCATTGCCTAGTCAATTAATTTAGCTGAAATAACCCTAGTAATAGTTTTGACAACAAATAACACAATTAGATTGGTGAATCCCGTGTATAACCTTGTGCAAAGCTTAGTAGTGAAGCCTTGGGATGGTGGGACTCGAGCTGCCTATGTCCCGTTCCATCCCTCCAACCCTTCCCCTCCTCTGAGACTCAGTGTCTTAGTGACCACCCCTTCTGCTGGGGGCACACTTTAGCCCTCAATAGTGTGGAGGATTAAATAGGTTAATAACCAACAGGGTTCCCTTCTGACTGGAAATCCAACCTGCTTTCCAGTCTGCCTGTTAGCTCCTCCCTGTTGTGTCACCTCAGGCAAGAAACTTCTTTGGCCTTCAGTTTCTTTTTTTCTGGGGGAGGGGTGCTGAGGATCGAATTCAGGGCCTTGCCACTGCTCAATTCCCAGCCCTGACCTTCAACCTCTAGATCTTTAAAACAGGGATGTAGGGGCTGGGAATTTAGCTCAGTGGTTAGAGTGCTTGCCTTGCAAGCACAAAGCCCTGAGTTCGATCCCCAGCGCCAAAAAATAAAATAAAATAGGGATGTAGATGTTGAACAAGATTGTTTCTGGGGGCCTATCATGCATGCCTGTGATTTCTTGTTCTTTACATATATAATCAACACTAAAATTACTATATGTTATTGATTCTAAAACACACTTTATTCACACAACATCTAGGAAATCAGGATGTAAATTACAGCTAATAGTAATTTAGATTGCTGTGAAATATGGTGATAGTTAAATACTTGAGAACTGCTGGGAATAAGTACTCCTGACTCAAGAGTTTCTACAGGAAAAATTGAAAATTGCTATCTTCGTACTGCCTGAAAACAAGAGTATAAAATTTTTTTTTAAACTACAATGGAGACTGTCAAAATGGAAAGCAACTGTGGAGCTCCTAGGACAACCGTCCCAGAGGAGCGATTGCCTTGCGTGGCCCTGAATGTCCCTTTTAGCCCTGAGAGTCTATGATACATGAACTTTTTTCAGTTATTTAAATTAATTGTTTTGTTTATTCATTAATTAACGATAAAACATTTTGGAAAAGAAAGAAAATGGTTTATGGGAACAACAGAGTAATATTATACTCAACAAATAATTAATATGTCAGTTTCCACTGGAGTGTTAAATTATTGATATTCCGATTAGCTCAGTGTGATTATTTTCAGATAGATGTATTTGGACGCTCTAACTATAGCAAAAATAATTTCATATTTGCTGATGACTTAAAAGATCCTTTAAATTCTTGTAGAAGCTCAAGAGTCATTTGCTATAAGCACAGCACCAAAATATTATTTGTGATCTATATGAATGAAACATCGATGTTTTGCTGATTCTCAGTGTGAGAGGAGATACTGCTTCATCCTAACTGCTGGGTTTTTTTGTCGTGGGGGGTGCTAGTTGAGCTCGTATACAGAACACGAAGTCATTGGTTTCTTATAGATCACTCGTTGCTGGATTTAGCAAGTCTCCTTACAGATGTTGGTCAGTTAGCACACCTGTGAACTGCAGTGAGTTTGAACCGGGTCATTTCAGAAATAAGGCCTGAAGGTGTGGTGCAGCTGACCTTGGAGAAGCCACTTAGAAAGCAGCCCCCAGCCCCCAAATCTGGGATCAGTTATCCAAAGGGCCGTATTCGTGGACTGGGTTTCATTTCTGAGTTTTCCTAATTGACAGTAGAAATCTCACTTTATCGCATGTGCCACGAATTTGTTAGTCTGAAGGAATTAATCAAAATGCTGTTTCCATAAACATTTTTATTGAATCAGCGTTTCTGAAATCATGCAGTTTACAAGTTAGACCTATTTTGGGTAATAGCAATTACTTACGAAAGCTGCCAGATAGTTTCTGTCAAGCTTAATTAAACCTTTTCTGCCGGGAGACTTTCTCAAGAGTTTGTGAACTGTTGACTGTGAGACCATACCCACATATTACTCATAAACTGGACTCTCTACCAGTAAAAATAACTCAGAGTCATCGATCCCCCAAATCTGGAAGCCAGTTGACTCCTTTTCGACAAGTTCCATATGTCTCCTTGCCTCTTCCCAGCTCAGCTTTTGGTCTAGTGTGTTATTTATGGGCAAGATTCACCTTTTTTTTTTTTTCTAACATGCTCTAAATCTTTTCCTTTTTTCTTCCTTCTTTCCTTCTTTCTTAGAGATGTCCACTCCATGTTTTTTACTACTGACCTTTTGTCAGTTTTAATGATAAGAAAAGCACCAAAGGACCAATGGAGAAGCTCAGGCTCACGACCTTTGTAAGAGTCCTAATGCAGAGCTTATTCAAGGAGATTTTTAACACAGTTATAAAAGTGCAGGAACATGGGCAAAAAGAGCGTTCAGAACACAGGTAGCTGTGGAGTTAAACAGAGAAGGATGTGATGGCGGGGTCCACCTGGGCAGGGTTGGTAGTGACAAAGAAAGTAAGTGAGGGTGGCAGTTCAAGGACAGTGGGGCGTAGTCTTCCCCACTGGCACAAGGGTTAGATGGTTGTCAAGGTGCCCATTTATAAAGCTCTTCCTACTCAGCATTTCCTGAAGAATTTTGAGCAGAAAAACAATAAAAGGGCAGCTATACTTTAGGAAAATATTGGCATCGGATAGAATTGGAAGAAAAATTGAGAGGCTAGAAGACCAGAGTCTACTGTAATAATGAAGGATTAAGAC
>PVJO010025027.1:0-23395 GCA_004026905.1 Hystrix cristata | reverse complement strand
AGACTCCTCTCTCCGGCCACGGGCGAGTTCTCTCTCCCCAAGGAAACCGCGGGTGCCCCTGGGTGCTCCCGTCACCCCCCTCGCCCCCGTTCCTGCGCCTGTGGCATCTTCCCCTCTAAGCAAGGAGTGTTCGTCCTGAACCCACTCAGTTCCAGGTTCAGCCTCTCACCTTTTACTTTTTCTAGCTTTCACTAGGAAACGCTATCAGAGTCTTTCCCAGTCAGTTGATTGGTTCCGAGCTCCTAAACTTGCTTTCCCGTGTCTCCAGATGCATGGTGGGGGTGACACGACAGGGCAATCCCCATGCATGCTCCAGCATGGACACACTCCTCAGTACCTGGTGACCTGGTGAAGCAAAGGGACACCACCCGGGCACTGTGGGAGGGGGCCCCGCTCATCTGGAAGGAAAGGAGTTAAGTGCGTGACAGACTCAGGAAGCAAATCCTGCAGTCTTGCTGAGGGTGCGGAAGGGAACCATCTGCCTGGCCCCTTCTGTGTCTCTGTGTCCAGGACATCTGGGAGGTTGTAGGGCAAAGTCACCCACATGTGGGGACACATTTGGACGTTAGGCCTGGAAAACCTGTACAGAGGTTGCCTCTTCCTCCTCTCCCTGGAGCCAGGAACCAGATTCCTCGATCTGATTAGATTCCCTGTGGTTCCAGGGGTTCATTTTTGAACAAGACTTTTTTTGTTTTCAGCTCCACCACAAAGGCTCCTCAGGGCTGTATGTGTCGTCCAGCCAGCAGCCCTGGGGGGCACCAAGGAGGCCAGGGAAGCCCCGGGACAGACGGTGCCTGGCAGGACGGAGCACCTTCTGGGGGGTTGGGAGAGGCCTGCAGATCTCCAGGTCAGCCACCCCCGCGGTCTGCGCAGGCAGGAGGAGGACTGGGAACAGCGGAATGTGGGGAGTCGGGGGCTCTGACCTTGCGGTGGACAGGCCGATGTTCTCCCCAGGTTGGACAGGGACCCTGGGGCCACCTCTCCTAGGGATTGTGCCAGCGGCCACTGCCCTCAACCACAGCCCTGGGATCGGTCCAGCACATCGGGGTGCCAAGTGTAAGCCTGGGCCAGAGGGGGGAGCCAGGACACCCCTGGAGAGCCAAAAGCCTGGCGCGTGGGGGGATCCCCACAAGGGGGCAGAGGGGAACCCTGGAGGCCGGCGGGAGGAGGCCCGGCGCGGGCGGCGAGTGCACACTCGCGGAGCCCCCGCTCTGGGTTGCGGTTGGGAGGGGGCTGAGGAGACCCTCGGTTTCCCCCAAAGTTTCGGGCGAGTCCTTCTCCGTGAAGCTCAGGCTCGCGCGCCGGCGTGTGCGCGTCCCGAGGGGGCCCCTGCGCCGCCCCCTTCCTCGGGCGCGGGAGGCCGGCGGGACCGCGCGCGGGGCCGCGTCCCGGGCACTGCCCCCCGCCCGTGCGCCCCCCGCCGCCCGCCGGGCGCGAGCAGCCGCGCTCGCCGCTCCGCTCGCTGGGTGCTCGGCGCTCCCGGCCCCGCGCCGCGCTCCCGCAGCCCGCGAGGCCGGAGCCCCCCGCCGCTCGCCCGCTCCTCCTCCTCCCGCCGCCGCCCCAGGCCGAGCGCGGGCGCGGAGCGTGGGACCCGTGGCGCGCGCGGAGGCGGCGCGGGACCCCGAGCGCGGGGAGGCGGCCACGCGGGCGCGCGGCGAGCGGGGGGCGGCGGCGGCGGCGGAGGCGGAGGCGGAGGCGGAGGCCGAGGAGGGCGGGGAGGCGGCACCGGGCGGCGGCGAGGGCGACGGCCGCGAGCAGGGCGCGCCGGGGGAGGCGGCGGCGGCCGGGAGGGCGTGCGGCGAAGACGAGGACGCGCGGGTGCCGCGCGCAGGGCTGCCTCGCGCCGCCGTCCCCGCCGCCGTCCGCGCCGCGGCCGCTCGCGACAGCAGGCGCCGCCGCCGCCCGAGCAGGCGGAGGAGGAGGATGCCGCCGGGCGACGAGGACCGCGCGCGCCCGGGCCGCCGCCGCCGCCGCCGCCGCGGGGACCTTCTGGTGAGCCAGCTGTGCTTCCTGGCCTCGGTGGCGCTGCTGCTCTGGTCGCTGTCGAGCCTGAGGGAGCGGAAGGGTGAGTGCGCGCCGCGCGGGCTGCGGGCGGTGGGGCCGCGGGCCCCTCGGGGCCGGCCGGGCGCGGGCGCCGGGGACCTCGCGGGGCGGAGGAGCAGCCCCGAGCGGCGCGCGCCGAGCAGCGGGCGGGCTTGGGCTCCGGCCGCCCTGGGAACCGCTACCTGTCCGCGCCTCCTCGGGGCGCCCCTTTCCCGCCGGCTGGAGGGACCCGAGGCGGCCGTGCGGGGACACGGCGGTGCCCCCGGGGCCAGGAGTGAAGTTGGCCGCTCAGGTGCAGCACCTGTGCAGGTAGCCACCTGTACACTCCGGTGTGGAAAGGCTGGCGGGGCTGGTGACCGGGTGACACCTCGTTCCCGTGTCGTCCCTGCGGAACAAGCAGGGTGGTGGCTTAGAAAGCTCCTCGGCCGCTTGCTTTTCCCGAACAGGTGTCGGAACTTCGGGTGGGGAGAAAGTGTGAGCCGGGCAGCCCGGGTTTAGCACGGGCTTGTTCTGAAGCTGCCCGAGCGAGTGGACTCGCTGCTGTGCACGGCATGACTGGGACCCGGCCACCCGGCACTCGGTCACTCCGGCCACGGCGTGCCTGGTCCTCTCCCTGCTCTTTCACGCACAACTTGGGTCTTATCTTTGCCCTTGGCCCTTCCGGAGCTGAAATAGACCTTGTGCAGAAATGTGTTCAGAACAGTTGTCCACTAAAAGCAATTCTGACTCTGGGCGCAGCTGTCTGAAAGAGCCAAGGGAAGACTTGTTGTAAAACGGTGTTCTATCCCGGCCTCCAAAGGGCCAGGGTTTGTGGGGCAACAGCCACGTCCACCGTGGTGAGAAAAAGCAGTTCCAGGGTGTGCTGTGGTGTTAGGACTGACATTGCTCAGACACGAGGTGTGTGATGTGTAGAACAGTGGCGTTTGCATGGTGGTGGTGACAGACGTTTAAAGGTGCCATCGATCAGCAGAGGGATCGCCTCACATTGGCCATCACTTAGCCTCATAGTGGAACTGAATGGTCATTCAGGTCTCCCCAGACCTCTCAACAGACTTCATCATATATGGTAATAGACAGAGGCTGTGTTGGTCCTCCACAAAGCCCTGACTCCCCTCTCCAGGGCTTCTGAATCCCACATCCTCCGGCCCAGGGCTGGGACATCAGGAGGGGGCTGTGCCTGGGCGGGGGAAGCAGCGCCTCACTCCAAGGGCAGACCGGCCAGGCAGCTGCTGGTGGAGACTTCCGAGGAGGGCTCTCCGTTTTCCCGAGCCGAGAGCCCAACAGTTAATAGCGCCTGCCACCTCTGGTGGGGGCCATTTTTCCAGCATGCCGGGCTCCGAGTCACAGGGTTCCCAGCACTTTCTGGGATATAAAAGATGTTTTTCTGGATGGAGGTTGTCACCTGTCGGTGAAGTCGATCAATGGCAGGGGCTGCCTGCCCCTTTCTGGGAAGACAGGATACCTGGGGGAAGCGAGTGCAAGCTCCTGATCGGTGACTGGACTGTCACTTTGCAATGGTTTCCGTGGCAGTGACATTTCTGTTCAGGTGCCTCCGAATCAGATTTAGTTCCACAGCATGTCCCTTTCTCCCATCTGCACGGTTCCTATCACATTCTCTTCTTCCCTGTCTTCTTCTTTACCTCTTTCCACCAGTGTCCAGTTCAGGAAAACCCCTGCCAGTACCTGAAAGGTCTAATCGGGAAAAACCAAAGGTGCTATGGAGGATGCCTGCCAGCCTCGGTTCCCCCCGCCTGGCATGCTAGTTGTAATTAAGTCTCTAATCATCTTTTCTTCTGTGAGATATGTATGATATCGATGCATTATGCATAGCAGCATTTTGCAGCAAGGCCAGTTTTCAAGGTAATTTTTAACAGATTAATGCATGTGGATCTACAAATGATGACATTTCTGCTCAGGAAATGTTTATTCAGTGCACATCAACATTCCAGTAGTGACTCTCACTCTGCAAATTTAGTGGTCCTCTCAGCATGGTAAAAAGTTCAGAATTTAGCCTTGGCTTGAAGACATTGTGACTGAATGAGGCTGAGCGCTTGGCTTAAAGTCACACAGCACTTGAGGAGTGGAGGTAAAAACCACTCTGAGGTGACCAGGCTCTTTGTTCCCACCTCTGTTTCCTGGTATTTGTGCCGCCATCCAGGTGCAGCTTTGTGATGTTTATAGAATCCCAGGGGTACCTGCATAATGATCAAAGGTAACATTTTTACTTATTCATCTTGAAAGCTATGCCGTGATTATTAAAGATAACTTCTCAGAAGCTCGTTTTCTAACCCACATCAATCTTTCTTTCTTCCTACAAAAGGATGGTTCTTTTACCAAACCAAATGAAGATGTGTGTCAGTTGTGTTACATAATGTCGTCCAACATTTCTAATCATATGGAATCAGAAATCCGTTTCTTGGCTTCTAACCAACTCAGGTTCGGTTATATATGGAAGAGATTTTCAGTATTTGTTTGCTTGTGGTATAGGAGAGAATCATTATGACTTTTTCTGCCGAGATGGAACTTGAGGGTTGTTTAATTTAGGTCCAAAAGGGTTAGTACTGGAACCGAGAAACATCTTACTTCTGACAACAGCAGAAGCAGCAATGATAACTACGATTTGGTGGGCTCTTAAGCGCTGTGCACGGTGCTAATTATACCTCTTTCGCATCACTGTATTTTCTGCGTAAATGCTGTTCCCGAAGTGTGAACCTCAGCACTGGAGAATGACAGCCCCGGGGGCCCTGTTCGGTTGTTGCCAGTGAAGTCTCATTTTTGATCTCTGTTTTCAGCACCAAATGAAATAAGGTGTTAGATTTGCTAATGAAGACTTTCTTTCATTTTTGCAATGAGAATGGATTTTTTTTGGGGGGGGTATGTTTTGAGTGATTTAACGTATTGGATAGTTCTGTGATGTAAACTACCTGGCCATCTTTTTCCAGGAGTGGTGCGAATTGAACCTAGGAGTTCTAACTCAGGAGGAATTCCAGACATGCTCTCTAGAAGACCTCAGGAGTGTCAACAGTGACTAAGAAAAAATACCTATTTGTGGTGTTTTCTGTGCCAGTTACTATTGCTGTGTAACAAGTCACCCCAAAACTTAGTGGCATAAAACATCCATTAGTTTTTGCACCTGGGTCCTTTGGGTCAGGCACTTGGAGGGGCATCGTGGAGGGTGTCATGGGGATGGCTTTGCTCTGCCGCATTGTGTCCGGGGCCTCAGCTGGAAAGGCTGCAGGGCTGGGCGTCTTGACAGCTGGATCCAGAATCATCCAAGGCAACATTACTCCCATGTCTGGGGTTGAGATGGCTGTTGGCCCGACATGTGGCCTCTCCACGTGGCCTCTCCACGTGGCTCAGTTTGAACTTCCTCAGAGCATGGCAGCTGGGTTCTGAGAGCAAGAGTCCCAGGAGAACCAGGGACAAGGGCCTAGTATTTCTAGGTCCTAGCCTCAGAAGCCACATGGTGTCACTTCCTCTATTCTTTCCTGGTCAGGGTAGTGGTAAATGCCAGCTCAGGCTCACAGCCGGGCATGCAGAGCCACCACTGCCTCATAGAGCGTGTAGGGTCCCACAGTGGAAGGGGTGTGTGTGATGGGAGATGGGGCTGCGGCTTTCTGTGGAAATCTCGCTTGGGAGTGATCGGAGGCATGTCTTGAGGGGGGAAATGGTGAATAAGACATGCATGTATACATACATGCATACATTTATGCATTTGGACCCCCCATATATGTGTGCATATACCTGTTGTTTTTGGAGTGTTTTCTAATCCTGAAAGTATTGCTGCTCATCTTGTGTGATGTTTGAAGAAGGGGTACAGTGGAGGTGCAGACTGCAGATTTACCCTGCAGATCTGAGAGCCCTCCTTTCCCCTGGTGGTGCCCCATTTTCAGAGGGCTTCGCGTGAGGCCTGTCAGGCCCTTGGCCTCATGCCCCTTCTTGCTGTCCCTTTTTCGAACCTCACCCTCTGGCCTTTCTTTTGCTTTGCAAGACATGTGCTGGTCCCACAGCTGCACTCGTACCCACTGGAGCTAGTTAGTCCTTCACATTTGCAGCTAGTCTTTCACATCCGGGCCCATGAGCCTCGTAACTGGACTAGGTCCCCAAGGTGCTCTCTGAATACATGGTGTTTTCCCGTGTGGCGATTATCACAGTTGGCAGTTATGTACGTATTTAGTCATGGTGTGAGCAACGTCCCTCTTCCCTAGAGTCTGCACTCCAGGAGGCCGAGGACCCTCTGAACTGTCCTCACCTCTGTCACTCCCTCGCCCGGCCCATTGCTTATCTGCTGTACCAAATAAATTCAGACTCAGAGAATATTTGTTAAATATATAGACATGTTTTTTAAAAGAAGCTTTCTTTGATTTCATTTTTTTTTTTTAACTGAGAATTGAACTCAGGGTCTTCACACTGAGCTACAGTCTCAGCCCCTTTTTACTCATTTTTGACACAGGATCTTGCAAAGTTACCGAGTTGCCCAGTCTAGACTGGAACTGTAATCCTCCTGCCTCAGCCTCTCAGAGTGCTGGGATTCCAGGCATGTGCCACCGTGCCTGGCCAGCTCTCTTGATCACTGCAGTGCTTTGTCTGGGATAAGAACCAGCTACCACATGTCAGGAACCCATTAGCTGGCGTACACTTTCTTTTCAAGACTTGTAATTCCACGAGTGAGATGTTGACACCCATCCTCCCTAGGGCAGCACTGAGCTGAAGAGAGGTGGCGTGCCATGCCTGGTGTCCACTGGCATGGCAGGATTTGAACCCAGGCCTGCCTGTGTCAGAGTGGCACATTACTGTGTTCTGCAGCCAGAGCTGAGGAGGCTGTGAATAGGAGTTGGGGAATCACCCTGCCTTTTCCAGTCAACCGAGGAGTACAAGAGTGACAGAAGGTTGGTTTCATAGAAGCAGTATTTTAGAAACACATTGCTTTTCAACCTTTTCTATTTTCTGCACAAACATATATAGATGTGTCTCTTCCCTCCTGGCTTTTCTTAGCTGCTCATCAACCCAGATTTTCTCAAAGATTTCCTCTACTTGCGAGCTTTGGATCCTTGTGGGAAGATTTTTTTTACCCTGGAGGGTTGGCAAAGCCAAAAGAATTGCAAAACCAGCTATTTGCTGAAAATTCCGAGGCCTGGTGGAAGTTGGCTGATAGAACAAGATTTTGGCAACTCTCTTTTTTTGTAAGGAGGTTTCTTTTCCTTGAGAAAAATAATTTTCTCTTGTGGGGAGATAATAGTATAAAGAATTTCCTCAGGGGAAACTGAGGGATGAGTTCAGAAAATGTCCCTGGAGTTGCCAGGCAAATGGCTTGTGCTGCCAGGAAGGCGATTTAAATTTTTCTGGCCTATTCTTGCCTTCTGTTTCTGCAGTGCTTGTTTGGCAATTATTTTTACTTGTTGTTTGTAATAGTTTCAAACAGGGTGTCATCCTTTGGATTTGGATTTGGATTTTAAGGGCGCAGGTAGAGGAAGGATTTTCTGTGAGCCACGCAGTGATGGGGCTGCGCTGGCTCTTTCGGTCTCTTTCCTCTTCCAGCCTGGGGTGCAAGGGAATATTGGTCTCAGGAGCATCACTGTCCATTGCTGGCCCCGCTGGCCCTGTCTCTGCCACTGTAAACTGTCCCTTTGAGGACTCCCAAGAGCGAGTTCCTACCTGCATTCCGAGTGTCAGAAACCTCCATCCACCTGTCCATTGAACCTGTGGCGGGCTTTTTGCTAGCTGCCAGGGTGACCGTGGTGCCTGGAAGGACATGAGCATGTCCATCCACACGGCTTAGTGAGAACAGAAACTTTGAACAGCTACTTTCCAAGCATTCTGAGGGATACCAGTGACAAATCCAGTGTGGCATGGGGGAGGTTGTGAGGGTCAAGAGAAGCTGGAACCTGGAAAACCAAAGGAGTGAAACGCTAAAGAATGAGAAATAAAAAGGCAAACGCAGAAATATGGGCAAAAAATACAGGCACGCAATTTACAAAAATGCAACTGCAAAAGTTCAGTAGACATGGGGGAAATTTTCAGTCTTAATTGCCAACAGGGAATCCCAAATTTGAAAATAACGAAATGCTGCTTTTCAATATTAGGTTGGCAGAAAATTAAAATGTGTTGTCAGAGGTGCTGGAAAACAGTATCTCTCTTTTACATCACAGGAGGAAATAAATTGGTAGGTACCCAGACACTAGGGAGGTCCATGATAAGGGGTTCAGATTTGCCTTTTTAGTGTGATTAATACATAGACGGGGCTGGAAGGAATTGTTACTGAACTCAACTTTGTATGTTTGCCCCTCAAAAGGGCACAGCAAACCCAGGGCAAGTTGTTGGGGTCGTGAAAAAGATTTATTCAGTAAACCAGCAAGCCAGAGAAGATGGTGAGTGAGTGGTCTGAAGGACCCTCTTTTTCAGTTCAGGTTTTAAATCACCCTTGTGCTGCTGGTTTGGGCCTTAAATGGTGAATAGGGCCTGAGTCCAGGAGGTTGGAGGCTTTTTTTTGGCAAAGGATGAAGACATGGTTGAATACAACATGGCTGTTTTCGTTGAACCCTATGTGTGCTACAGGGCTAGAATGGCCAGATGTTGATCTCTGAGACTTGGACACCAGACTGCTCTTACCTGGACCCACCTGTGGCACATGGAATAGGTTGGTCGTGACCCTTGGAGCTCCGGAGTTTGGGGCTTTTGAGGGAACTGAAGGCTGCAGGCCTACGTCATTTCTGGAGTTGCCCCACCACTCTAAGGTGCTTATTTAAATGACAAAACCTAACAAGTATTCCCTGCTTTCCTATGGTGTTTTCTTCCCAGGAGAAGGTGAATGAATAAAGTCCGCTCATCTGTGACCCAGTTAGGGAATTTCTCCTTTGCAACTTCTGCAACATTTGCAACATTTTCATTTTTCTCTTTCTATTTTTGTATTGTTTGATCTTAGCAGAAGTCTTTTCACTTCAGGGAACTGATCTGTCCCTGGAATTTGAAGCTGTGGAGGACAGGAAAGAACAAGTGAGGAGGAGCGTGAGTTATCAGAGAAGGGAGGTATCACAGATTGACACCAGGAGGTCAGTAATGCCACTGTTCAGACAGAACACAGAACATTCATTTTTGATATTTTGCTTGTTGTGTGCTAGTGGAACATCTGGTTGACAGTTGAAAATCAGGATTATCAGCAGTTGTAGCTACAGATGAGGACTTGTGAGTGACATCCACGAAGTGAAAATTGGATCTTTGGTGAGCTTGGTGGTTGTTGACTCCTCTACACATTATCATCGCCCTGGGAACTTTGAACCTGCCATTTGTCTGAGTCCCACCCCACCGGAGGTTCTGACAGACCGCTCCAGGGTGTGACCTGGGCACTGGGAGTTTTTAAAAAGTGAAGTAGATGATGCCCATGGACAGCAAGGTTGAATGCACTGGGTTAGATTAATGTTCAGTGTTTACCTTGTCACAGTCATGTAAATGCTCTTTGTCTCTGAGCTGTGAAATGCATTGCATTTCATTTTCCTGCCCCAAACATAAATCAATATTTGTCTGCTTAGTTTTCTAAGCCTTTTCCATAATTTAAATTTAAGTTTTCTTCCACTGGCCTTGATCTCCTCCGAATGTGTTTAGTGTCATTAAGTATTCTTTCCAGTCTTTTTCTGAAAGAAATTTTCACAAGATTAGCCCAGGCTGTCCTAGTCTGGACAGGCTGCTGGCTGAGCCTGCTGCCCACCTGCTATCCGGTGACGTCCCTCAGCTTGGTCCTAGTATTTTTTTTCTGCCCTCCCTTATCTTGAAAATCTTGCTTCCTGGAAGGCACATGTACCTCTTTCTTGGTTTATTCCTGAGTTTGCGATGTACGTTTCGGGGCTCACACATTCCAGGTGCCTGCTGTGATAGGGAGCATGGAAAGTACAGATTTGAGACCTGGTGTGTTTGGAAATACTCCTTCCACTGCCACCCTTACTGTGGGACAGCAGGGCTGGGCCGGGGATTCAGGTTGGAACACACTTTCCTGGGGTTTGCAGGCAGGGCGTGGATGTCTTCCACCTTCCAGTGATACCTTGGATGAGTCTGGTGGTGTCTTAGCTTTTAATTGTGTCTGGAATCTGTTTTCACCCTTGAAGAGCTGGTGTGTTAGTTGCTTTGCTCCTAATGTGCTGTTTGCTTCTGCTGTCACTTATATCACAGTCATGTGACTGGTGTGGGTCTGTGTTTGTCCATTTTTCTGGCTCTCTCACTGAATTCTTTGAATCTAGAAGTGAATGTCTTTCAGGTGAGGGAACTTTCTTTTTTTTTTTTTATTTACTCCTCCTCTGTTCTTGCCTCTGTCTTTCTGGGTGGTCTGTTATTTGCGTGTTGACTCCCTGAATTGATCTCCTCATTTTCTTATTCCTTCTCATTTCTTTCATCCTTCTGCTCTGATTCCTGTAGAGTTTCTTAACCATATCTTCCTACTCTTACACTGAGCTTTTATGTTCTGCTGTCACATTTTCAATTTCCAAGAGTTCTTTTTTTCTCTGCAAGTTTATTTTAATAACATTCTGTTCTGCTCCATCGATACAGTATCGTCTCTTTTATCTCTGAATATACACACAGTAATCCTTAAAGTTTTCTTTGCTCTTTGTGGACTGTTTTCCCAGGTTGCTGCTGTCCATTCGTTTTTGTTTTTTATGCTATGGGCATCTTAGGTGTCAGCACATCTCTGACATCTGCCATCTCCTTATACTTAGATGGGGGCCATTGCAAGGTGGTCGGGCACTGTGAAGGAGGGCCTTCTTGATTGGGTGTGTCTCTGGAAAGGGATCTGGTGGGGCACTTTCCCTGGACAGTGGTGTTCTGTGTCTCTTCCATCTTTATCAGAAGTTGGGCAGATTTCCCAGAGAAAGGTCACTCAGTGTCCTGCCTAATGGGGAAATACCTGTTACTTCTGGGAATCCAGGGAGAGAGGAATCTGGTGTTGGGTTGGATTTGTTCAGCAAAAACTGTTTCCTTGACTCAAGGGATATTCAATCCTCCCATCTGTGAGTATGAAAAGGTTCAATAATTTATTTGGAAACAAGGAAATACATCCCAAGTTACTGAAATCATCCTGCCTGCCTGCCTCTCTTCTTCCTTTCCTTTTTTCTTTTACCTAGTGTACATAGGAAACTGGTAAGAGTGGCTGTTTCCTGCGAGGGCTATAGTCAGGGATAGATAGAAGGCTAAATCTTCACCACATTCATTTTTTTTTTCCTTCGAGTTTCATCGAGAGAATTGCAGATTTACATGCATGTGAAAGAAGTAACACAGAGACATCATGGTGCATTATCCTAGTTTCTTCCAGTGGTAACATTTTGCAAAGCTATAGTATAATATCATCATCACAATCATGACATTGATACACTGATTCAGATTCCTCAAGTTTTACTTATGCTCTGTGTATCTGTGTATGTGTATGTGTGTGCACTCTGTTCTATACAGTTGTACTACTTGTATAGGTTTGTGTATCCACCACCACAGTCAAGGTACTAGACAGAGTATCCCTCCCTCCTGTTTGCTGTCTATATTAATCACTTGTCTGTTACTGGGACAAAACACCTGACACCCACAGCTTAAAGGAGGAGAGGTTTATTTGGCTGCTGGTTTCAGTGGGTTTGGTCAGTGGTTGACTGGCCCCAAGGCAGAAGCAGCGTGGTGTAAGGGTTTGGTAGAGAGAGGCTGCTCAAACCCTGCTAGCTGGGAGACGTGGGGAGGGGCAAGAGCCAGGGGCATGCCCCCAGTGACCTGCCTCCTGACAGAACATTCAGCTGTGAACCTATCAGTGGATAAATTCACTGATGAGGATTGTGCCTTCATTGTCCAGTCACCTTCCAAAGCCCCATCCCTGAACAGATGTGACTTTTGGGGGACATTCTACATCTAAACCATAACAGTCTCTTAGGTCACTGTCCATGTACCTTTAGTGCAAAAGGAACAATCAAGTCAAGTCACTTTTGTCACCTATTCCAACGGCAAAGTCAAATAAAACTATAGCATTAAGAATTAAGTCTCATCCTCAAGAATACTGCACTATGCATAAAAGATTCCTTATGAGTTGGGCACAGGGAAGTGAGCTTCAAGTCAGTCTGCGTTTGTGCAGTTAAGACATTTCAGGTTTGGTAACACAAGCTACGTGCCAGGTTATGGCCTGTGAGCCCATTTTTCAATGGATAGTTGTTTTCTGTCACTTGCACAGTGTTTCTGAATGGACGCTCCATGGGAATGGCTCATTCAGGTGGTTTGTTCACTCAGGCAGCTTCGCCATGTGCTGTGCAATGTGACCCTCACCATTACTTGTTTCCTGGACTGTTAGAGATGGATGTGCTCTTGGGGTCCCCTGAGTCTTAACCTCTGATTTTGTGTTGGAGGGATCTGATCTCAAGGGAGTTGGAATTCTGATTCCTTGCTTAGTAAATACTCGAGCAAAAACAGCAGAAAGTTAAAGTGAGAAAATGCATTTAGTGAAAACTCGTTGTTAAAATTATTTCAAATTTATGAAATGTTTCTGAAGTGCTGCAGTTTTTCTGGGAATTTATTTATTTATTTTTTAGATTTGGTGCAGTTAGTACATGTGAAAAAATTAGGGATTTTCAGGGAGAGCTACTTCTTTTAGCAAATCAGAGATTTGTTTGAGTAGAAACACTGGCTGTGGGACGCTCCTGGCTGGCTGTAGGAGAGCGCTCACATCGTGGGTCACCGTGTTCCTCCTGGGTTGTCACCTCGTGGAATCATTAGGATGACTGGGTGTTGTGGATCGAGTGGCCACTGCCTTTTCAGGCGTGGCAATAAGTAAACTCACTCCATCTACTTGCAGTAACTCTGGGTGAGTTCAGGTCAACTCCAGTATCTTCCAGCTTTGTGGTACATTTCCTCCCTTACATGTCAAAATTGATATCATACCACGTGTAATCCCGTAGATCTCATTTTTATTTTGAGATCCTGGGAATCATCTCAGGGCCTCTCACTTGCTAGGGAAACTCTAACACTGAGCTACACACCCATACCTATTTTTTTTTAAATTTAAAATTAATTTTAAAATTAAAAATTACATGTAGTAAAATTGATCAACAGAATAGCATCTAACTCCCTAAAGTGCCCCTCCAGACCCTTCCTTTGTGGTCACACCCTCCCCTCAGGTCTGTCCTGCACCTGCTGTCTGCCACTGTAGTTTCGTCTTTTTAAGACTGTCCGTCACACAGAATCCTGCAGTCTGTCATCTTTCAGGCCTTGTTTCTTTTACTCAGTACTATGCCTCTCACATTCATTTCCTGAGTCTAAGACAGTGGTCCATTCCTCTTTTTTTTTTTTTTTTAAGCTGAGTTCTAGACAGTTGCACAGATGTTGAATAGTTTATTCGTTTGCCTGTTGAGAAACCTGTGGGTTGTTTTTAGTTTGGGTCGTTATGGGTAGAGGGGCTGTGCATGTTCCCATCTGGGTTTGGTCTGCACTTTCTTTCCCTGACCTTACTGTGCCAGCTGAGACCTCGGTAGAGTGTGGAGATCCAGTGGTTCTCTGCCTTGGCCTGCTCTTAGGGAGGCGCTTGGTCCTTCATCGTTAGGTGTGGTGTTTGCTGTTGGTTCTTAGCAGATGGCCTTCATCAAGTTGAGCAAGTGTACATCTAGTCTTAGTTAGCTCCTTAGTTTTCCTCCCTCCTCTTCTTTGTTCACTGGTTTGTTCTTTCTTTATCAGGGATAGTCACTGAAGGCTGTCAGATGCTTTTCGTGCGTTAACTGATGTGTGCTTGTGACATTTCCTTAGGCATTACTAAGATGTAGTAATCACACGGATGAGTTTTGAATCTAGATTCAACCTTGCATGCCCTGGATAAGCCACTTGATGATAATTTTTTCACTTTGTACTCTTGAATTTGATTGTATTCTGTTGAGGATTTTTGCATCTATGATCACATGAAGAATTGGTCTGCAGTTTTCTTGTACTATCTTTACTTAATTTTGCCATCAAAGTAATGCTAGCCCCATAAAGTGAGTTAGGAAGTATTCCTTCCTCTTCTGTTTCCTAGAAGAGATTGTCAAATTGGCACACCTTGCTTTTTAGCTTGTTGTGGGCATTTCTCTATGGTGCTCAACTTAAAAAATAATGTGTGATGTCTGCATAATGACAATGAAAATGACAGTATTTCTGTTAGTGTCACAGCAAGTGATGTTTGTTGAGCACTTAGCATACCTGAGAACATTGTTCCAAGTGCTTTACCTGTCTTGACTTCTTTGACCACTCTGGACAGCCCTATGGAGGAGACACCTTATTTTCTCCATGTTACACACAACGAACAGTAAGACACAAAGAATAGGAGCAGGTTGTGTGAGGTCTCCGGGTTTTATGTGGCCGAGTAGGATTTGCGCCTGATTGCACAGACCATGGACTTAACTATTAATGTTGTGCTGTGACTGTGCTGTGACTTCTTTATTCAGGCCCCCACTTGGGACAGTGAGTTTCTTGTGCAGACGTCATTGCCAGTTGCTGACAGAGTCTTACGCAGGACTCTTAGAAGTGGCATTTCAGTGTCGGGGCAGGACCGTCGTATAAGCTAGTGCGTCCTGCTTGTTGTGTCGCCTTCCAGGAATTTGCACAATGTGAAATACCAGCACCATGTTGGAGAACGCCCAGGTCAGTGTTTTCTTGACAGAAGAAGCCATTACAGTCATTTTATACCTTTTTACTGTTTATTTTCCATTGCTGGGATTGAGCGCTGGGCTTCACGCGTGGCAGGCGAGCGCTCTGCTGCCGAGCTGCACCCCAGCCCTGCGCATTTGTACTCAGTTTGATTGGAGAACGATGCTATCCCACTGCTGTAGTTTTCCTTTTTCCTCTATCAGTGAAGCTGAATATTTTTGTCAATACTTACTGGCTGTTTCTGTTTCTTTGCTTGGGAGAAAAGTTTGTTCCCCACATTTTTGTAAAGGGATAATAATGTTGATAATAATGTTTTCTTAATGATTTATAAGAGCTTCAAATATATTTCACACACTCTTTCATCCTCTTTAAAAAATGTTTTTTTGGCATACAGATTTTCATTTTTGTCTAGTGAAAACTGTGTCCGTTTTCCTTGTTTTTTCATTTAGTCTTAAATCTAGCATTAAAGTTATACATGTATTCCACATAATCCTTTCTCTATTTTCCCCCCTTTTGCATGGTTTAATTTTTCAAATAATTGAATTCTCTTTTTTGTTTAGAATTTATTTGGACATAAGATGAGGATGAGGATGGGGTGGGCAGATCTGATGGTTAATTTGAGCAGTGTTGCTGCATAATCTCTGCCACACATTCATCCTGTCACCTTTGCCCTGTCCTTATTCCTGTTGTGCCGGTGGTGGCTTTCGTAACATGTATTTTGTTTTGTTTACTCATTAATTAATTGTTGTAGTTTATTAACATGGTAATTATCTGGTAGGGCAAGACTCTTTCCCTTTTGTTGTGAAAAAAATTCATTTGCTATTATCACTTGTTTATCTTTCCAGGTGAACTTTAAGATCTCTGTTAATTTTCTCTGAAATCTCTCTGGGTTTGGATAAATCTATAAATAGTTTGTGGGAAAATGGCATTTCATAGACTTGACTCTTTGTACTCCTAGCATGCTTCCTCCTTTGAAGAAGTCCGTTAAGATTCATGATTATTTCCCTGTCTCTTTCTTGTATATATTTGTGAATGTTATTCTCATATTTATTATTTATTGGTGCTATTGTTTTGTTCCTTAGATATTATTTTAACCTATTTTTTCTTTGTATTTTATTCTTAAAAGTTTAAAATAACATAAGAGTAAAAATAAATTTATTGGGGCTGGGGATTTAGCTCAGTGGTTAGAGTCCTTGCCTTGCAAGTGCAAGGCCCTGAGTTCGATCCCCAGCACACACACACACAAAAATAAATAAATTTATGATACAAACCAATACCATTAGACATTTCAATAAAATTTTATTATTGGGGAATTTTTAACCTCATATTATGGCTGAATAGGTTTTGTAACTAATGACATTTGGTTAAATTAGTTATTTTTCATTATGCTATGGAAGTTTTATTTCTAATGTTCTATTTTTAAAAATCAGTCAAAGTTGAATGTAACTAGATGCTTTATTAACACTTATCAAAGTGTTTTATGCAACATGATGTGAATAGAGACCCAGAGAAAGCTGATTCTGAAGGAAGCCTAGATAGCTAGGGCCTTTTTTTCCTTTTAATATGGTATTGGATTTGAGTTTTGGTAATTTCTGTGGATTTTTTGCTTTTATATTCTTGAGATAAGTTTGCATAGAGCTTTGTTTGGTTGGATTCTGGTGTCAGGATTACACTCGCTGCAGAATGAATTGATTTTCACATTTCTCTGTGTTCCAGAATACTTTGTAAGTCATAGACGTTATCTGAAACTTGAACATTTAAAAGCATGTATAGTAGCAGCGTGTGCCCTATTTCAAAGAGGACAGTGGTCTTCTTTGAAAGTAGTTTCGAACAAACTTCAGTTTCTTCCTCTGAAGCTTTTCTATGTGGTTAATTCATATTTTCTCAAAGCAGTGTCAGTTTCATCAAGATTTTAAAAATGAACAAAATTAAGCATTTTAAAAATTTGACTTATTCTGTAATTGTGATTATGTAACCTTTTCTCAGTACTTACATGTTTCTTTCTCCTTTTTTCTTGATAAAATCTGACTGTATTTGGTTTATTTTATTAATTTTTGAAGACCTGTCCATCGTATTTATCAATTTTGCTTTTTCTCCTTTTTTATGAGTTACTAATTATAGCTTTATTGTTTCCTTAAAACTGTTTCTTCCTTTATTTTCTAATATGTTGAATTAAGTGACTTATTTATTTCTATTCTTTTTGGATTGACGGTGCATTTGACTTTGAGGGTGGTGCCGTCATTCTTGGTACTTTACAAATAGTTTGTAAGTACCAAGTTTCTGCAGTTATTTAGAAAACAGTTTTTATGTGTATAATTTTAAATACTAAGTTTTCAAGGGATTTTCAAGGGGCTTTCTAAGTTTTCAAGGGGTTTTTATGTGTATAATTTTAAATACTAAGTTCTAATTTTGTTTCATACTGTCGGGAGAATATAAACTTTGATTGTGGCTCTTCGTTTGTTTTGGTCGTTTATCTTGGAACGAGTAGTTTGTCATTGTGTCTTCTGGGTCTGTCTTCTCTTTCATCATTTCCCTCTGCTTGTCTTTCCCTCTTCATTCTACAAGCGTCTCTAATTATTTTTCTGCTCAATAATTTCATTTTCATCATGATTGGTTCTTCTTTCTACTGTCCCTTTCCCCAATTATTTTACTTTTCTGTTTTTTTTAATCATTTCATGTTCTGTCTACCTGTGTAATAGTTGACATGGATTATAATCTTAGTCTTGCTACTAATTATTGATTTTTCCTTTTCATATCCCATTTTTTGGCATGACATTCAGATTATAAATAGATTATAAAATATACTTCTGTTTCCTACAGTAAATTCTCCTTAGAAGAATAGAATTTTTTTTTTCTCATGTTGCAGGGAATTTTCAAGGATTTTTGTGCTATCCAGCTGTGATGAGGCTGTCTGGGCCGTGCATGTGGCTGTGAACAAACCGTCTTTTGCCTGCATGTGCTCTGGAAGCTCTCACCTGGCCACGTTGTACCAGGTATTATTAGTGTTGCTTACACTGAAGGGCTGGTGGACCTGTGTTTTAGTCGCTTCCCTCATGGCTGGGTCAGAATCCCCAACAGCTGCAATTTACAGGAGGAGAGGCTTGTTCGGGCTCACATTTTAGAAGTGTCAGTCCCTGCACAGTTGGGTGGCTCCAGGCAGAAGTGGCCTGGTGGACTAAAGCTGCTCGCATCATGGCAGACAGGAAGTAGAGAGCAAAGGGCAGAGCTCTCAAGGGAGATATACACTTCTGGGTCACACCCGCAGTAACCACCTCTTCTGACCAGACCATGACTCCCAACAACAAACCTGTGGTACTGACCCAGTAATCCAGTCACCTTCCAAACACAGGAGACTTTAGTGGCCATCTGAGGCCTAAACTCTAACAATGAGCATGGACCTTGACTCCCAGTGTGTGTGTTGACATTTGTGGGGTTACTCAGTCTGCCTAAGAGGAAATATTGCGTGGTATTTGAACACTGAGATGTTGCTTTAGTCATTCTGTTTTCCATCAGGATGGTCTTCCTATTTCTTAAATCTAGAGAAAGTGCATGAAAATCTGCCACCCCATTGTATCCCTTCCCTGGTTCTTTCCTTCCCTCCCCTTTTTTCTTAATCTCCACAAGGCATTGCTTTCTGGCCTGGTTGAGTTGTATTTCCAGAGATTGGGGTCTCTAACGGGTGCACATGGACAGACATGGTGGGGTGGGGGTGCCCTTGAAAGCAGTTTCTTTCCACAGCAGGAGCCTCATGTTTCTGAGTTAGGAGTTTGCACTGGGGGTCAGTATACCCTCCACGGTCCACCTGGCACCTCCCATTTTGTATTTCAGGGCTCATTCATAGTCAGCATCTTTTATATATATTTCCTTCAGTGCAAATGTGGGAAAGAGTGAATCACTCGCCTTTGCCTAATTACCATAATATCCCAGAATGACTGTTCAAATTTTAACTTGAAAATTTTCATTTGTTTGTAAAGAAAAATAAATTTAATTCATGGATAGAGAGCATCCGGAGCAACCGAGCACATCTAATATTCACTAACTTGCCTTTGCATTCTGCAGGTTTAGCTTCTGGCAGGTAGTTGGCTTCACATAGGTGTCTCTACAGAACTATGGACTAGGGATGCCTGCCCTCACGCGTGTTAAAGTCTGAAGGCTCCAGATAGATGCCACTAGTGATGAATTGACACCTTCTGAGTAAAAACTCTTACACCCGGTCCTCCATGCTAACATCTCTGAAGGGAGAGACGATTAAGTGTTTCTGCCAGGGAGTTTGGCAAGAAATCACCCTAGTGCAGAGGCAGAATGATGCCCCCTCAGAGATGTCTGTGCCCTGACTCCTGGCATCTGTGCATTTGTCATGCCATGTGGCAGTTAAGAGGGAGCTGGGGGTGTAGGTAGAGTTGAGGTTGCCACTCAGTTGATCTCACGTTGCAGCTTACTCTGGGGTCCCACATGGTCCCAGTGCAGCCACGGGGTCCTTTTAGGTGAGAGAGGGAGGCAGGAGAAAGAGAGTCAGCCAGAGAAGGGGATGGGGTGACCCATGCAGAGGTCAAGGTGACGTGAATTCTGGCGTGGAGATGGAGGGGCCGTGAGCCCAGAAAGGAGCAGCCTCTAGGGGCTGCAACACACCAGGACGTGGATCCTTCTCTGGAGCTTCCAGAAGGATCGTGGCTCTGCCAACATGTTGAGTTCAACCAAGCGTAACCACTTTTGGATTCTCAGTTACTGAACTGTAAGATCTGGGGCCCTTCAAAGCCACAAAAACTTACGGTAGTTTATCAGAGCAGCGATAGAAATTCCTACACTCGGGGCATCAGATATTGGCCGCTGCTTGACCTTCTGCAAAGCAGCCATGACTGGGAAGTCTGGAGAGACAGAGCGTGTGTGTCTGCCATGCAGGGCATTTATGCCAGCATTCACACATCATGGTTGATAGTTATATATGGATTTGCTCATTTGGTTGTCACCCTCCCCCGACTAGAATGTCAGGTCCCTCAAGCAGGACCTTGGTCTAGTGCCTTTATGGCCGTGTGCCCAGTGCCCAGCATGGAGGAGAAGCTCAGCAAATATTTGTTGAATATTTTTGCCAGATAACATTGTAACCACTAACTTACATCCTTGCAAACTATATAAGTAGTAAGAGAAATTGGAAGAAAGAAGAAATTGAGTTAAAATTATGTCACCCATTGGAATCAAGATATTAATTTTCAGTGTCCCTTTCTAGTGTTTGGTCATATGCAGAATTACTTCTAAGGGGTATAAAGAGCCCCCAAACACTGAATGTAGGTGGTCATCATAAACATAAACAGAACGACGCATGTTGCATTTTTATAAATGGGTGTTCCATGTTGCATTTTCATCACAACGTAATTTAAATAATGATAACTGTGTTTTTATTGTAATTGCCGTTTCATAGGCTTGTTGGTGTTCCATTGAATAGATAGGTCATAAATATTTATTGTTGGTTATTTAAAATATCATGGCTTATTTAAGACATTTTATTATTGTTAATCTGACACTTTGTGTGTGGGTCGGCTGCAGACATGTCAGCTGTGCAGGCATTAGGCTGTTTGCTGCAGTCCCCTGTCCTGTGCTAACTGGCCGGGCCCCCAATGCTGCTGGTGTAACCAGAGTGCTTCCGTGTGTCTCTGTGGAGCTCTGTTGCCTGGGCCACCTGCCATCGAGGTTTTAGTGGCTTTTGATCTTGTTTAAATTTATTTGGGGGTGAACTCCACCCCTGGCACCAAGTGTCCTCGCCTTGTGTCTTCCTTCTCAGTTTGTGCTTCTACCTAAAATTGCTCCTCTGCTGAAATCCCAGGCCCTCCACCACACGCCAAGGCCAAAGTAGAGCCAAGAGCCACTGGCTAGAAGCTGAGGCAGGAGGGTGGTTGGTGTCAGGGGAAGGCTTTGGCCTCTTCACATCCCGTGGTGTCCTTCCTTCCCCTTTTAAGTGGCGATTTGCTCTCCTTATCTTCTCTTTTTGACAGCCTCTTGGTTTTCCTACACACTGACTGCTCCTCTGATAACAAAATAAGGAAAAACAAAATTTTCACTTGTGACTAAATTTCGCATGCTGGGGAGAAGTCTGGAATGGGGGCGGGGATCTCCCAGGTGCCTGTGGTTGCCCAAACCTGGAGAGTGCACTGCATTAAAATGGCAGAGCCAAGCCGGGAGGAGATGAAGTCCACTCCGAGGCCCATCTGGACAATTGTTTTGCCTAAAATGGTGAGAACATCATCTTTCCATCTCCAGCTAAGCAGTCCATAAACGGGTACATCTTGTCCAGATGAGTCGGGACGCACCTCTGGGCTCCCGGGCTGCTGTAGATGTCCCTTGGTGGCCTTTTCTTCTTGGGGCTTGCTTTCCCACATTCACGTGTATGGGAAGTAGGGTGTGAAGAAGAGAAGGAAGAAGGGGCCACAGCAAGCACACTTGCGTGGTGTTCTTCTCCCTGCTGAAGAGTTTCGAGCGTCAGCACAGAATGGGCGTCTGTTTTAGGAGACGCCAGGAATGAGGTCTTTTCTGTTGATGTTGTGCAGGGCTGGTCTGAACTGTTCTGCTACTGAAGGACAGAGAAACTTCATGATGCTTCTGCAGCTTTGTAGTTTCTGGTGTGAAAATATTCGTGGGTAGAAAACTTGGCTCACAAGGTCAGGGACGTAAGTTGTCTAGAGCAGTATGCAGGATGGTGAGTCTAGAGGCAGGGGTCCTAGTCGTGCTTCTGCAGCTAGCCTCCTGCCTCCTCTCTTCTGTTCTCAGTTTGCTCGTCTGTGAAATGTGAGCATTTGTGCTGAATTGTCCTTGCATTAGTAACACCAAATCTGTCTAATTTGATCATTAATGTTAAGTCACTAGCCTCCTTGAAGATGTTGGAAATATGCTTCCTTCTAAGGCTAATTTACAGCCAGAGCAATACAGTTTTGCTCCTGAGCATGCCCTGAATCATTATTCATTTTTATTTCATGAGAATTACTCTTGTAAATGTGATTTTCTGTTGGTTTCCTAGAGTCACAGCTCGATGGATTTCTTTTGCATGTCATAAATTCTGATCTAGTGGAAGTCTCTTTTCCAAAGTGAGATTCTTAGATAGCAGTGTGCAGTCTTGGGTCCACCCCCAGCCTGCTGGATCTCTGAAAAGGAGACCCAGGAAACTCTGCTTACCACGGTTTCTTATCACATAGAAAAGAGAAGTTCGAGAAGTACTGCTGTAAGCCAGGACAGAGGTACTAGGGTTTTGCCCCATGAATGTGAACAAACACTCCTCTCAAGCATACGGAGTGATCCCCAAAGGCCATGTGTTGAAGGCTTGGTCACCAGGCTGTGACACTCATAGGAGGGGGTGGGACCTTTAGGAGGTGGGGCCTAGAGGAAGGAAGTGAGGTCACTGGGGGAGTGTGCCCTTGGAGGGGATATTTGGACCCCGGCCACTTCCTGTTTCTTTCTAAGCTTCCCAGCTGCCATGAGATGAGCAGCCTTCTCCACCATGGGCTCCCATTGTGATGTTCTGCCTCACCATAGGCCCAAGGCAACTGAATTCTGAAACCTCTGAAACCATGTGGTGAAATAAGCCTTTCTCCTCATAAGTTGTTTCTCTCAGGTATTTTTTCACAGTACTGGCAAGCTGACTAACACAGTGACTATACTTCAGACTGACCTCAGGGCCATGTTGGAAATGCTGAAATTGAGATCCTTCTGTGTTAGTGACGCAGCTGTGGATTTCTTGAGGGCCTAAAGGTATAAAGAGAGAAGCTGTGGGCCTTCTTAGGGCCGAGAAAAGAGTGGGTCTCCTCTCCTCTTGAAATGGAAGGCTGAACTCCCTGAGTCTGCAGGAATGTCACCTTCACTGACCTCCAGGGGAGCCGCAGGTGCCGGCCGAGGTATTGGTGCGCTGGGAAGACAGCAGGCGGGGCATGGAGGGCATTTCTGAGGCCTGGGAGGAGGCACAGCATTCGCGATTTGGCTGCTCTCTGTTCTGCAGCAGTGTTTTGACGGCTGGCCCTAGGCTGTGACTCCCTGCCCTGTGGGATGATGGGTGCCAGCCGGTGTCACCAGTGATGAGCAGCAGTACGAGCTGTTCTCCTGGAGAGCCCGGTCTGAGTTTGGCATCAGTCCAAGGGGGTTTGCGTTATCTGTTAATTCTGCAAGAGTGACCCGCAGCACCGAGGGTGATTACAGATGCTTGTTCATATTTAGCATGCATGTGTCCGTGCAGTACACACACACACACACACACACCCCTCCATGCACCCTCATAAGTGTAGGTCCCCAGTAGAGGGCATTGTGAAGTTTCTGTGTTTACCCAGTGTTTTAGTTACTTTTCTCTCGTTGTTGGGACAGAATACCCGACACCCAAAGTTAGGGGAAGAAAGGTTTATTAGCTCACAGTCTGCACAGGTTTCAGTCTATAGTCCGCTGGGTCCGAGGCGGCGGGGCTGGCGTGGCGGGGCTGGCGTGGCGGACTCGCAGCCGGCCGCAAAGTAAAGTGAGGAAAATGCAAGGAATGTATGCAAATCAGCAATGCAAACAAGCAGTTAGTTAAGCTTCTTCCTGTATCTATCTAGGCTACCTGCCCTCAGGGCAGCCCACACTCTAGATCCAGCTATCTCTCACCACATGAGGCTTTGGGGGGACATCTAGACACAAACCATAACATTCCGCCCCTGGACCCCCAAAGACTCATGCATAGCCCATTATGCAAAAGGCATTTAGTCCATCTCCAAGAGTTGCCAAA